>JAGXCT010034532.1:0-28998 GCA_022495035.1 Philopotamus ludificatus
TTTAATTTTCGGCTCAATATTTAGATTAGTAAAAGAGTAATAATTTTTTTTGTAAAAGACGACGTTTCACCATATTTCGGCGAATGCCCTAAGAAAATAATACTATGCAATTGGTGAGATATAAAAGGCATGATTCATTACGAACTCTTAGATTATGGGCAGACCATTACGACAGCTACGCATTGTGCTCAACTAGATCGTTTGAAAGAGGCTCTGATTTTAAAAGCCCAGCCCTTGTAAATCAAGGAAGGGTAATTTTTCACCATGACAACGCTCGCCTATATGTTACGAAAAAATCATATTATTAAATCTTAGCAACATTTTTTAAGTTGAAAACAATATGAAACAAGAACGGATATTGATAACGACTCTGATTTATTTATTGATTTTTATGATTGTTTAGCCCGAATAATAAAAAGAAACACAAAGACATATGAAACATCCCAATATATTGAAACTTACGATGATTTTTCAGGCATATTTGAAATACAGCTATAACCCTCTGGACAATTTATCTTGATTGTGAAAACCGCCTTGAATGATGGTTCGTCGAAGCATGGAAACACTTTTCTGGCGTGAACTGGCTGAAACTGAGTTGTTCCAAGCCATCTGAAATGATAATGGCAATTTTTACGACGCGTATTATTTAAGTTCAATAAAAAAAAACTGTATTTCGTTTAATTCATTTGAAACTAATGGTTTAATAAATTTATGCAATCGTTATTAAAATAATCATTTTTTTATGCTACAAATGTACATACTTTACTTGGTTTCTTTCTCGATATGAGCTTCTATAAAATCCAGTCATATCGTCTTTCATTGTTCCTTCAAACAAGACGTGAATAAATAACTTCTCTCCTGGTTCAATAATATGTTCAGTTTCAAATATCACAAATTCATATTCAATATCAAAAGTAATATTAATATGTCCCAAAGCAAGGGAACTGTCCACACAGATCATATTTTTCAATTCTTTTGAATGCATTATTACGGTGTTGCTATCATTGATCGAAGCTTCAAAATATATTCTTGCTTCACCTTCAAATGTACCATTGCTTAAATATGGGGTTATGGTAATAACGTAATCTGAAGGTTTTATATTGTTGCTCAATCTGAATTTAACATCTGATTTTTTTATCACTGTCTCACAGGATGCTAGTATCAGAAGACAAAGAGTTATTACAAGAATTGACATTTTTACAAAACAACTTAACGCCCGTATCTCAATGACACGACTGCTCAAAAAACAAAATAAGACTCAGAATAATCAATAAACTAATGATCATATATTCCTAATATTGGGGTTATAAATGTTTTTGATACTGAAATAATACGTAGATTGCGATAATATATATATGAGTGTTTATTATTATACTGCTTGATTTTGAGAAGCATTGTTCGTCTAATAAATCATTTGCATAGGTTTTTAATTTAGTAATTTATTACTTTTTAGATAAATGTTATTGATTTACTATAGCCAGCGATACAATAAAATAAAATCAACAAAATAGAAAAAAAAATATATTTATAAAACTATTATTATTATAAAAATAATATAACAAAAATACGATGATTAAATAATATAATATACATAAATAATGTTACGAAATGAGTCATATGTTTATTTTTATTAAATTAATATTTATAAAAAAGTGCGATTAACATAGACAGCATCAGGGTGAATGATGCAATTAATCTTCCAGAACCATTCGTATTGAGCCATGTGAGAACCTCGCCTGATTTACTATTGGTCCATACCATGGCCTCCCTAGTATTCTGTACCATATTTAAACCGGAAGTCCTTTCTTCCGCGGATAGAGCTAAAGATGTGTTCAGGAATACCTCAAACTGAAAAAAATATTAAAACATTTTATTGCTAAATGGTTCAGAATCGCAATCGAAATCAAATGATAGCGCAGATTGTTACCTCATTGATTTGAAGCGTGCTAGATCTTGTCAATATATTATTGAAAATAGTCATTAGCCGAGATGATCCATATCTGCAAATCGAAGTCGCGTTAAAACAATTTGCATCGATTAATAAATCTGCCATGGATACTTACGAAAATTTGACTCTGCCAATGTTCTCTCTGATGTAAGCGCTGACGACTGGGACGTTTTCGGGATTGCCGTTCAATGCAGAATTAAAGGCAGTCATCCTGTCTTGATCTCTTATGCCTAAATACAGATCCAAAGTCATAGCCAAAAACCTAAAATAAAGCGGAATTAGTGAATATGTGAGAGTTATTATTTTATATTCTTTTGAATCGCCAACGCACCTGTTAAGTCTCGTTACATCCTTGGTACATCCCAATACTCCGAGAATAAGCAATTGTTCACCGACTACATTTTCAGTATTATGTTTGTTTAACAAGAAATCGAAGTCAGCTCCAGTTCCATGCCTCAGAGCGTTGCAATATACGTGTTCGCGAAGATCAGCGGGAACTCTGAAAATTAACAAAAAAATAATGCTTCAATTCTTATGATTTTAAAAATACGCTGAAAAAATGTATAAGAAAAACATGAAAAAAATGCTCTTTTGTTGAAATGAATATAAGCGATTGCATTATTAACAACTTAGAAAAAATCTATACCATATTGGTTAAATATATTCGGAATACCGAGAAGAAATCCATTTGTTTTTTTTTAAATCAAAAGCGTTGACTTCGGTGTTGTTGATTTTATTCTTAAAAATAAAATTAAACATATGAGACAAAAAAGAAAGCCGGGGAACAGTAGTATAGAAAAAAAAACTTAGAACGAAGTTTAATTCACCGTGTTTCTGAACCGACTCATCTTAAGCAAAGCGAGCAAATGCCCTGTAGCAAGTTACACCGCTGACTAGGTCCATGTGTCCGATGGGGCCCTCCACCAGGAGACCCGTAGGGGAAATGCTGCATTGGACAGAGTAGGACGTGATGCGCAACGCCCAGATAATGACAGGACCATAAAACGTGACTGTAATCCTGACGTGCCCACACCAGCAATGTTGAGATGCTACAAGGTTAAACTCTTTAAGTTTAGCCTTGAAATTACCGTGGCCAGTCAGGAATTGACTGACTTCTGGAAAGAACTAGCTACAATTAAGCCTGGCTCTGATATCGCAAAGAAGAGATAGGTACTCCGCCGTTTGGGAGAGGAATCCCACCTCTCCTGCCACTGATCAAAAGCCGATTCGCGGACGCGTGATTTTAAAGTTGCCAGAGATTCGGCTTTGATTGGGAAAATTGTAGTGGCGCCGACGACAACAGGACTGTTTTATAAGCAAAAACTGACGGCCCTCAGCTGGATTTCAAAGTTGAGAGGGAGGACGCCTTTAGCTGTGTCAACCGCACCTCTCGCACGTAACAAAAAGTAACCGTGTTCATCCAGGTAGTGTACTGATGGAGACATTCAAACTTTCTTGTTATTAAACGCAAAATGGGGAGGACGAGAAGGACTGATTCGACCCTTGAGGAGAATTGCCTCAGTCTTGTTTGGAGCGAATGAAAGCCGATTGGCTTGGCCCCATTCGCTTTGAGTGCGATATCGGCTTTGCTCTCCAGTAAGACTCGAGAACCAGCCTCGACAACTAAGGTAATGTCATCGGCATACGCAATAAGTGACAGTCCATTGGTAAACTATTTTTTAGTAGGTCGTCACAGAGGACATTCCACAACAATGGTTCCAACACAGACCCTTGCGGTCACCCAATTGAAGTTGGTCGATACCCCGAACCATAAGTTTGGCGAGTATCATTGGCCACCCATAAGTAATGTCGTTTTTTCGATGCGCCATCTTTAAAATAGTCTCCTTCAGTCCGTTAGGCAGTAAGGACGTGTTATAAGTTTCTCTTGTCTAGCGGCTACTTGCTCGTGGTCTTCGTGGCCCGTCGAAACAACATCTGGAGAGCTGTATACTTTTTCAATAAAATTTTTCATTTGAAAAATAAAAGCGATAGAGGCTACGAAGGATATTTGCGAGATTTACGGTGACATATTGGATGTCAGGAAATGCCAACGATGGTTCAAAAAAATTAAAACTAGTGATTTTTGTTTGGAAAATGAGCCTCGAAGTGGACGAGCCGTCCAGGCGGAAGAAGCAGCCGTGAATTCTGCAATCGAAGACGACTCGATGCTGACCATTGAAAAATTATCGAAAAGGTCGGTACATCTTGGCCCAGTACTCATAGGATCCTAAAGAAGTTGGAAAAGATTAAAAAAGAAGGTGTTTGGGTCACATACGCATTCACGCGTGAACTCATGTTGCGAAAATGACGTTTGAAAAAATTCAGGATCTGTTGCATCCTCCATACTCGCCGGATCTCGCAACATCTGATTTTCACTTATTTCGTTCTATGGATTATTTTCTAAGATATCCAAATTTCAATTCCGTAGAAGAGGTTAATACAGCCCTTTCAGACTATTTTCCGTCAAAATCCGCAGAGTTTTATAAGAAGGGCATGGAATGATTTGAAAGAAAGGTGGCAGAAGGTTATAGATACTATGGGGAATTATTTTGTAAAAGAAAAGTTAAATAAAGTATAAGTAAAATTATTTTGAATACCCTTAATATTAATACTTCTTGGAAAAATTAACCATACGTAGAACTATCGAGTTCCACAAAGAAAAACTAAACTTATTACGAACTAGTGTCGCTTCTAAATCATATCAAAAACGGATGACGAATTTTGTGTCAGTGATATTCTTTCAGATATCAAACGATTTTTTGTTTCCGACCAGCCTAAAATAATAAAATAAATAAACATGACTTTTTTTTACCTATTTCCATTTCTCAGTTGATTGAATAGTGACCTAGATGAAGAAATACAAGCGGAGTGTCCAAGATTGCACGCGAATGTAAGAATATTTGCCCTGAAAATTTTTTCCAAGTTATCGCCCTTATCTTCAAGTCCCAAATTGCTAATTACATGTCCCATAGACTTTAATACGTAGGACTGCAACGAAATCGAAAATTGTAATGTTATCAATTATTCAAAATTATATATTAAGCGAAAAACTTACGTCCAACTTCGGAGAAATGGTTGCATTCTTTCCGAAATGCATTCTCATGAATGAAAATCCGGCAATGGCGGCAGACCACGGGGTATATCTCAATTCGTGTTCCAAATATTTAGTAATGTCGAACATTCTTGTATAATTAATCACATTTTCTCTAGCCAAATTGAAAGCATCGTCGACGATCTAAATTAATAAATAAATATTAATATTTATCGAAGCTAATAGAGCATATATATAATTATCGATTATGTACTTGAGCTCTGTTGTATTCGTGGATATTATTTCTCCTATCAGTATTGAGCGCTGATATCAAAGCATTCCACGTGACGTCATCGTAATTAACTCTGTAGAAACCTGTCGAAACATTATACATTACAGTTTTGAATTAATAATATTAATTTATTATAAAATTAAATCTTATTACCGATTTGTTGTAAATTAAACAAAACATATCCGGTCAAATTTGGGATTGTGATACTGTGGTTTGCCATTTTCATATATGCCCTGACGACGGGTGTGTTGTCAGTTTGAGTTTCGGTTCTGTACGTAAGAGGAATATTGTAAAGCGTTGTGTCGTTTGCGTTTTCTCTGCCGAATCTTTTCTGCAATCGATAAAAAATGGCATTAGTTTTAAATCAATTGTGTTTAGCAATTTAAATCATACCTGAAGTAATGTGATGACTCCAGAGGGTCGTGCCACTGAAACAGACAGTAGTGGAAATCCGGCTTGTTCTGTCCAAGTACTCATAATAGTCTGTATTGTTTCAGTAACATCTACAGGTTTTGTCCAAGCTTTCTCTAATTCGGTGAATAACTGACTAGGAGTTACAGTTTTCAAAGCCCTGCGAAATAATAATACTGCATTAACACTTATCACAAAACAAAAGTGTAGATTAATTTTCTTATTGAATCTATTTAAAAAAAATGGATATATTATTGGGTTGTTCGGAAAGCAGTTTCGTTTTTTTTCCAGTTGAATCTGATAAAGTCACAATAAAGGCATTAATTGATGCAAACCGGCGAATAACAACTCGTGAGATCGCTGAGAGATTAAATTGATCGAATTCGACCTTCATGATGGTTTGAAAAGGCTAGGTTTAATCTCAAAGCTCGACAAATGGGTTCCTCGTGTTCTTACGGAAATTTGTGCCGTCGCGTAGACGTCTGTGATTTGCTTCTCAAACGTCTAGAAAATTGACCATTTTTAAAGCGCATTATCACTGGGGACGAAAAATGGGTTGTCTACAACAATGTTAAACCCAAGAGTAAAAAAGATGAACCGGTTCAAAGCAATACGAAAGTCTATATTAATCAAAAAAAGGTGATGCTATCTGTTTGGTGGGATTTCAACGGAATCGTTTGTTTGAAATTTTACCAGACAACACAATGATCAATTCTGAAGTAAACTGTCATCAGCTGGATATATTTAATGATTGACTTAAACAGAAAAAGGTCAGAATTGATCAATAGAAAAGTTATAGTGTTCCACTAAGATAATGCGAGACCCCATACAAGTATGTTAACTCGTCAAAAGCTTTTACAGCTTAGATGGAATATACTGCTACACCATTTTCTTGAGATCTGGCATCTTCTGATTATTATTTGATCCGGTCTCTACATATTTTTTAGACAATAAAACGTTTAATTCAAATGAGGAGGTCAAAAATCATCTGGATCAGTTTTTTGCCAGCAAAGAACAAAACAATTATGAGCGTGGAATCATGCTACTGCTAAAAAGATGGCAAAAGGTATTGGACCAAAATAGACAATAGATAATTCAATAAAATATTTATTTACTAGTCACAATATTACTTTTCGAGAACCCAATATTTACAGATTTTTAATTCAGACATTTAATATTATCTTATATTTTTTTTATCGGTGCAATTTAAGTATATCCGATCGAATACTTATCATTAAATGACATTGTGTTATAATATAAAAAAAACTGAAAAGCCCCGGTTTAAGTTACGCGAATGATATGATACATATAAGATGTGGTTATTATTTATAAACGATAAAAAAATTCAATCATTCAATATTGGAGACACAAAGTTTCTGATTTTTCTCGAATAACTCTTTTAATATAAATTCAACATCTCACAAACATTTTGTATATGTTTTAAAAAGTCAAAAAAATAAATATGATCAATAATCGATTAGTTCGATTCAGTTGCTATGCGCGAGATGTTTCTCGCTCGCATCCGGTACGATTATAATTTAATTTTTTAGACTTTTTTTTAGACAAATAAAATTTGTGACATGTAGGGTTTATATTAAAAGCTAATTAATTATGATTTATAATTTGAAAATGTTAATTGAACTATCAATTAGAACTAAAATAATTAAAAAAAGATCTGGACTATGGAAAACGACCCAGATTTCAACTGTGCTGATTTTTTTATTAATAAATTGCAGAACTTTTTAAACAATTGTCATACAATTGAGTTGATTGTGAAGATAGCTCAGTTGTGTATTTGAATTGTTTATACAGAACAGTAGACCCTCGTATAGTGCCCCATTGGAAGAGCGCGGTTTTTTTTATAACGAGTAGGATTCTATAGCGTGGTTCCGATCTCTACGCTATTTAAGGTCTAACTGTATTAATTTTACTCATACCTGTCTTTGAGAAGATTCTGATGTCCGGTCACAAAGTTTTCTTTGCCCATAACATTCTCAATCATCCTTATAATAGCTGCTCCCTTGTTGTATGTGATTGTTCCGAATTGATTAGAAATCTCTGCAGGTGAGTTTGTATCAGGATTGCTCATTGGCCTCGAAGATTTTGGCGTATCAACCAACATAGATGTGTGAATTTGAGCAGTGATGAATTGATCCGGAAATCCAAATTTCTCGACCTGAAAATTGATAGAGCGTTGTTATCTTATCGAACAAAAATAGGATTAATTTTTCCGCAAAATATGGCCATGGAATCAATTGATAAACGCACGATAATGCTAACATATTTTTCATTATCTAATATATAACAAATAGAATATCAGATATAATACGAGTCGATGAGGTGATGACATTTTTAACCTAGTTGATTAAATGAACTAACCTCTTCAGTGGCGTAGTATTGATAGAATCTCGCATATCCTTCGTTCAGCCACGTATTTGACCACCAATCGCACGTCATATAATTTCCGAACCACATGTGCACAATTTCATGAGACAGGATATTTGCGATTCTCTGCTTGAATGGCACAGTCATCTCCCCAGGTTGATACATTAAATAGGCTTCCCTAAATTAAACGATTGTTAAAACATATTGTAGACGAATAATAATATATGTGAATAAATACCTGTAGGTTACCAGTCCCCAATTTTCCATGGCACCAGCTGAAAAGTCGGGTATGGCCACATGATCCAGTTTCATATTAGTGCCCATGGACGAGTATGTTTTATCAAAATGCACGTCCATGTATTTTACAAGATTGTCGCCTGTCGTTTGAGCATAGTTTCCCATGTTCTTGGCATCGGGCCTAGCTAAAATTTTCGATGGTGTCGCAGGATTCAACGACGTTGTATTAGCTGCTTCAAATTTCGAAACTATGAAGGCCAAGAGATAAGTGGACATAACTGGAGTCTCATGAAACTCATAGCGTTGACCGGTACTGGAATAATTATTTTAATCATATTTAAACAAAATAATATTTAATACACCTAAGGTACACAGATTAATAGATAGATTAATTCTAAAGATTATACAAGGTAACAAATTTGAATCGTTTATTAATAAAACTACTTATGTGGAAAACCACGAGAAGAAGTGATATCACGCTTTGGAAATAGGATATCAAAAGAATTCTACAATCAAGTAAATGTTTTTTAATAATAAAAAAAATACTATGTCTACTAGAAAGAGTATTTCTGATGAAAATATTTTTTTTAGATGGGAAACGTATATTTATTCAAAGTAGGAATTCGTCCTTATGGGCAACTGAAGCACTGTCCTACACATAATTATTCTAATAAATAAATAATAATTAGGTGAAATATGTGAACAGAACCGTATTCGTGTTCCGCATATGTGTTGGGGCATTCTTGTATCCGCCCTGGCCACGTTGTTGTTAGTTTTGTTACGAACGAGTGTTGTTGTTTGGCTAGGCAGTGGAGGTAAAGAGGAAAATTCCGTATTACCGTATACAAAAGGTCGCTTTTTATTTAACCCTTTCAGACCCAGTGTACAATAATTTGAACGTTGGTTTTGAAGGTTATTTTTCATTGTATTATCACTGGGACCTTTTGAACATAGTGATTTTATCCAAAAATAAAAAGTCAGCTTTGAAAGGGTTAAGGGGTAAAAACTCTTTTTGGGGCAGACTTGTATATTTGCCCCGCTGGTGTATATTTTCTACTCGATTAGAAAAATAAACTACACCGTCAACGTTTTTCGACTATATTTTGCTTTTTTCTTTACTCGAGTTTGAATATCATCATCGTCAGCTGATAACAATATGTAAATAAAAAAAAAAATGTTATATTTGCCAATAAAAAAAATAATAATTCTTATAATTTTTTTGGTTCGACCTCACTGTACTAAAATATCGAAGAAAATATATATTTATTTTTTTTTGAAAAAAGGGGGGTACTTTAACCTCATCATGTGCCACATGTTTTTAAAGTCACGAGCTGCCTCTGATTCGAAGTATAAGCAAATGATTATATTCAAGGATTTTGGACAGGGGTTTTCAACTTTTTAGTGAAGAGTAATATGAAAATTCAAAAAATACAGGCGGGACCAAACCGGATTTAAAAAAAACATTTAATTAACTTAGCTTATTATAAAAGCCGAATCTCTGCATTTCATTAGCTAATTTCTCACTGGTCGGAGTGTGAGATGATAATACCAATCGTAAGAAGATCATTAAGATCGGCATTAATAAGTCGAGATGTGATTTTAGATTTTATAATTTTCGCGATGGAAAATAAAGATTCGCACAAATATGTTGAACCAAAACAGCATTAGATTTTAAACGATCCTTTTCGGAAAGATTCTACCTTTTATCATCATTTAAATTACAAAAGTTTTAAAATCCGTATCTTGAGATTTTAATATTATCTAGCATTTTGAAAATCTAAACACTCTTCTTTAATTTTTGTTGTTTTTTCATGAAGAAGTTCTGCTTTATTATACTTGTGTAATAAAAGTCACTAGTTCGATAATGGTAAGCTGAAATCTGCTTTCAAACCATTTTCAAGAAGTTTTTCAAGATGAGTAACACACAAGACGCGCGAAAAAAAACTGTTCTTTGACTTCAGTTGTGTTTGTTGGCTCCAAATCTAATATCACAGAACTTGAAATAATCGTTTTAAGTAGCCATGACTCTTATTTAGTGATAATTAATAATCAGTTGCATTTCGAAAGCTCCTGGATACAAGGATCGCCTGAGATTGACATTTCCACGTGGGGCCGAATTATTTGGCATTTAAGCTAATGCGATATCTCTGTAAACATCTCATTATCAACTGTAAAAAAAAATATTGTCCGGTTCAAAAGGATTTGTAAAAAAGTCTGATTCTCAAAGATCGGATAGACCTGGACCCTCAGATAGGATAAAAAGATTGGTGGTACAAACAGTGATTGGTGACACAAACAATCCGTGGATGAGGTCGAACAGATGATGAATATCTTCCAAAAAAATAGTGCAAATACATCTCCATAGCGTTGAGCTTAATAAAAGAGTTATAATAAAAAAAATCTCTATTGCCCAAGTTCCAAAAAGAACACCGATACAATTTGGTCCAATTTAAATAAAAAAATAACACTTTTAACAACACATATTTTTTTCTGAGAAAAGTCGATACGGCCGATTTAGTTATAGTAGACGAGTATGGATGTAAAGGCTGCAAAGCTTCCAAACTACTGTGAAATTTGGTGGAATAAGTGTGATGGTTTGGAGTGCAATTTATCATGGCGAAAGATATGTTTTCATATTCTGGGATGGAATTTTGAATTCCAAAAAATGTATTGCTGTTTTAGAAGATGGACTTATACCATTGTTTGACAACACAATTAAAAAAATATATTCACGTTTATGAAAGATGAAGCATTTCGCCTTTAAGTCCTTTAAAACTACTTCCTGAAAAAACGATCAAAGTGTCCACATTTTGTCTTGGACAATCCAGATATAAACCCAATCGATAAGGTATGGCATGTTTTACATAAAAATATTCACAAAATATCTGAAAAACTCAGCAGTAAAAACTAGTAATGAAATAAATAAATATTTTAACTGAATAAATAGAGAGTTCACTAGAGAGTTACCATGGACATAATCTTTTGGACTATTGTCCAAAAGAAAAAAAAAGGGGCCAAGTGTTTTGCCTTTACATAAGCATTTTTTATCTGTATTTAAAATAAGGTCGGCTTCGAAAGATTCATGATTTTCTACAAGGGCTTCAAATAATAATAATTTGGCACATAATATTTATAATTTAATTTTGTTAATTCCAGCAGAAATTAACAGAAATCATTTAGGTATTACGATTTTTTTTCAAGATAAGGATGTGCAAACTTTCCACGGCTTAATGTTCATAAGTAGATCAACACATTTTTCCAGATCGTTCTGTTTATATAATTGAACTGAATTTATAATTAGAAACTAAGAAGAATTTGGAACGAATTCGGAAAATGAATCGATTACAGGAAGATTTAGCATCTTGAAATTTTGCAAAGCATTAATAAAGAAATAATAAAATAAACTGAATGAAACCACGAAATACAAACCCCCAATTGAAAATTTCCTAATATAAGGCGTTAATTGTGAGAAAAAAAACGAAGAAAATCTTAAAATATAACTGATTTTTGTATGCGAAGCTGAAATAACTACCGAAAGAATTATTTTGTACATATTTCGATAGTAAGATAGATTAAATAGATTAAATAGATAACAAAATGTATAGATATAAAATAATTTAAGATGTACATTTGTGTTCCTAACCAAAATTGATCGAATCATGAAGTTCCGATTATGACATAAAAATTATGTTATAGTTGAGAATACTCAAAAATGACTATGCATTTAATTAAATTTAAAATATCGTGTGGAACCACAAAAGGAGTCATAAAATTCATTTAACTTTTTCCACTCCGTAGGCTAGAAGTATTGGTTAAAAAAATTTTTTAGTAAACAATTATTTTATTAATCCAATTCTAGTAGCCGGAAAAGTAAAATAATAAACGGTGAGTAAATATGTCTTCTTCTATTACTGATTTTAATTTTTATCTATACATTTTTTATTGACGAAAAGCTGTAAAATACAATATCGTACTATGCGTGACGATATAGACACGTGGAGAAAAGATAACGCAGCTTACAGATGATTTAATGAGTTTATTTATTTATGAAACTTCTGCACCATTTAAAAAAAATAATAATATCTTCACCAAAAGGGATATATTTTTTTAAATAAATATAATCAACCAAAGAAATATTAAATTGAGTTATCTATTTGCTCTTGAGAGATCTTGAGTCATTATCAATAAAATAAAAGCGAGATAAACATGTATTTTATGGTATTTCCGTAAATCATCGACGCCGAAAAAAATATTTCGTGAATACACAATCCTATATGAGATTCTTTTAAGATGTTCAAGAGAACTAGATGATTGTAAGATGAATTACGCAAAGTGCGGTGAATGTTTATGCCATGACTGTGAGTCATATAACTTTCTCGGTGTTTTCGTATTTGGATTTAAAAAAAATATCACGTATTTCAGGGGTTTTTGCCGATTATTTTTGGAAAACAATAACAATTCGCTATAAATGGCTTTATTTAACTTTTTTCTGTTATCAAAGATAAAAAAAAATAAGAACGTTTTCCCAGTATTAAGCCCATACAGACAGACTTGCTGAAGGTGTAACTTTTACCAAAGAAGTGTTTCGAATATTGATGTATTTAATGGGGATGGCTTTAAATTATTCTTTTGCAGAGATTTAAAAAAAAATTTGTATTCAAAATGTGGATTTTAATCAAAACAATGAATAATAAAACTCATACGAAAGTATAAATTCAAGATGGTATGCAATATCCAACACAGTTTTCTAAACTCCTTACGAATTTATTTATAATATGTATATTTGATTATTATTCAGTATATACAATAAAATTATAGGATTGTAAGAATATAATTTGATACAATGTGCATTAAATAAATTCGTCTCGACTGTATTTAATTTTTATCTAATCATATTGTACTGTATCGCCCATAATTATTATATTTTATTTTAGACAAGATCATAATTAATCGAAATCGTTGGATAAGTCAAAGAGATTATATTTCAAAGCATTATTAATATAAATGACTAACGTGTGGAAATATTCGATCGGGTAGATTGCAAAAACACCATGTGTCATTTATACAGATAAATCAAATCGATTTATTGATAAAATAGTATGAAAGTTAGTCATAATTTTGTAAATACATAATCCGATATCTATGAAAACGATTTCGTAATTTACTTTTCACTTTGATTATTTATTTTAATCATAAAAAAATGGAAAAATGTGTGTTAGATAAATGTCGCTTTGGTAAGTAAAAATTGGGCGTGGTCGCTGATTTTGGGTCGTGATAATTTTAGGCATTCAGATAACAATAGCTTAATGGTTAACCGTTGCGATAGGATTTTTTTATGATTGTGATGATACTGAATTTCGCAAAAAAATATATTTGTAAAAAAACACTTACGGTGCTGCTTTACGTGGCATATTCGAATAACACGTATAATCTGTTGGACATTCAATGATTATGTCGAATTTGGCTTTGAATCCAGGTTCATCTAAGCAGGGGAAGGCTTTTCTAGCATGCACTGGTTGAAATTGTGTCGTGGCCATCCATCTGTCAATAAAAATAATACATGTAACCCACGTAAATGAGATCAGATCGTTGCAATAGAATGCAAACTTACTCGAGCTTTCCCTTTTCGACATAATAACTTCGATAAAATCCAGACATGTCGTCTTGCAGCATACCGTTAAATTTAATTGATAAAACTTGTCTGTTGCCGGGAGCAATATCGTTGTTGCTTGTGAATATCACGAAATCATATGGGGATTCAAATTTATGGGCTACATCAAGAACGCCGAGTTTTGCTTCCGTAATCGTAAGGAATTTACTGTGCATTTTTATCTCTTTCGTAGTTGCATTGACTGTAAATGCGAATTCGACTTCTCCGCTAAAGCTAAAATTAGCGAAATTCGGCCTGAGCGTCAATTTGTACGATTCGGGAACGATATTTGTTCCTAATCTGTATTTCGGATCACTGAGTTCTTTCACGATTCTGTTTTCCAACGTTTCTTCAAACGGAGACGATGCCGATGCCAGCATCACGGCACTTGCCACCAGCAGAAGGAGGAAAGCTCCCATTTCTAAAAATATGGATACATATAAATATCCGTGTCAAATAAATAAAATAATAATTATAAACGATGGACTCACTCGTCACTCTTTGATTCAATTTTTATAATTAATTCGTTGTGTCGTTTCTCTGCCAGCACAGGAAGGTGTCGAAGGGGAACTACCTGATATCTTCTGCCGACCGGTTAACATATATGGCGATAAATCACTTTATCGCCAAACGAACGTAATCTAAAATCAAACAAGCCTGACTATAGTCATTAGATTTCTTTGTCAATTGTTATCATGGCAAATCTCTCGACGATTATGGGTTTATTTTTTTTTTTAATATTAATACAGTATCTTTGCGACATATTTTAAGCGTGACGCCATTTTGACGGTACAAATTAATTTCGAAACATTTTTTAAGATACTATAAGAATTATTTGCAAGAATATTCCGAATCCATCGATGTGTGTAATAGATTAATCCATAAGTATTGTCGTTTTTTTTTTCAGATAATACTTAATTTTTATTAATGTATAAATCGTAATCATTTCCTATTTTTTTTACTATACTATTCAGTGGCGTACGATAGTTGTTGCTATTGATTGTGCTGATATGAAACATTTAAAGAAATGGTTTTAAAACGAATTTATTATTATTTTTATATTAATTTGATTATTAAAAAGTGCTTTTCAGTTTTTACTCAATGAGTAATGTTTTTCCCACCGAAATCGAGCTTAGCCCAGATAGTCTTTCGTGGCCTTGTGTACTTTGTTAACAACTATTGTTTCTAATGAGAGAAGAAAATTAACATTCTGCTAAAGCAGTTCTACTTGGAAGTAATTATAGATTTGCCTAATTTATTTACATGCCAAGTTTTTGAACATTTATTTATTTATTATTAACCAAAGGATGCGTAGTTGGCATTACCGAGTGATCCAAATCGTCAACCATTCATAACAAACACATACATGATAATTAAAAAATCCATAGTATAGAAATATTTATGTTGGACATAATAATGTATAAATATAAAACAAATATATGTATAAAAATTAGGTATATTCATTAATTGCTCTGTTATATGAAATTCAAAATCTCATACAAGAGATCAACAAAATGGCGATACTTTACATTGAAAATGTCTTCATAATTAGCCAAGTGGTTAAGCAGAATAATAGCTCTGATTACCGGAGAGTTTCCGAGAGCACCTGTCCTCACATTTGGTGGAAGAAAAAGCTCTCGCGAACGAGCTCGATGGTAGTGAGGTGTCGTCCATAACGGCAACTCGAAAAGTACAAGGTATAACCCTCTGTGTACTGCACAACCAACAGCTTGAAGAAGTGTTTTACCAAGTAAAAGAAAAGGTAAAAGATGGGGTAATTTCCTAATTGCCTCATAAAGAGATATTTAAGAATTAACCTGGAATGTCTCTATTCTGAGAATATTCGAAGTGTCATATGGCGCCCAGATGATACATCCTGATTCAAGTAAACTCGGAACTAATGTATCGTATAACATCCTTATTAGTTCTTTAAGGTTATTTATTGGTTCTCTAAGGAGGCAATTACCCTAGTAGCAAGGAAGCACTCCATCCACAGAGCGTGGAAACGGTCCGCCAACCCAGAGTACCGTGAGGAATTCGTGTGCCTCGGAGAGAAATTACCGAGGGCGACGGTTCACCGGGACCATCGCGACTGCATTAACGTTATGTGAGCAGCGTCTGATGGAATCTCCCAAATTTTGGAATTTACATTAAGGCAAAGCGAACTGACAACTCCGTATCCAAAGCACATGAGTGATGGTGTTGCTACATAACTCCAAAACAAATTGTCAGTTCAGCACGCTGCTTCACTTCAGTCAGTATTCGACAGCGGGACTCAATACTGATCGATGTGGTTATCATCCACCTGCTATTCCAGATACCACCGGCTAATCATCGGCCCGTAGACAAGAAGCTCAAATGACGTTTGCTTTTTTGGAAGGTGAATTTCAGAGAACGATCAGCTGGACCCGATCGTCATACCTTCTTTCGTTCTAAAGGCATGTCAAGATGCTTCTGGAGGCCTCTGTCATATTTTCCAACCTATCGATAAAGTCGTCCCAGTTTCCAGACTTGTGAGCTTTTCCAAAGTCCTCCCATATTTAAAAAGGAGATAAGTCAGATATGCGCCAATTACAGACCAGTGGCTGTTTCTTCGGACCTGCCAAGTTGTTTGAGATGATTCTGCATAAATGCATATTTAACCATATTGGATGTAGAGATTATCTGACGAGCAACATGGATTTCGACACCTGGACAGCTCAGCAGTCACGGGCCTAGTTTTCAAACTTTGTGTCTAAGTCATTTGGACAAAGGGGTTCAAGTCGACGTTATCTGCTGACTTTGAAAAGCGTTTGATAAAGTCGATCATGCCAGACTCATTTCTGAAACTAGACAGTTTCGGAACATCGGATAATCCTCATGCGCTTCTTCTCGAGTTACCTTTCCAGAGGAAACAATATGTGAAATCTACCACGACTCCCAAACGTCAGTATGCATGCAATACACATTCCGGTATTCCGCAGGGGATCAAATTTACGGACCTTTATTATTTATTTTATTTATAATTTCAGTATTCATAGGTATCCTTCGAAATTATGAGGTCTCACTTTTCGCAGACGACCAAAATGTTCCGATCTAATGGCAGTGGGAAGATGCCCTTTCGTTAAGCTGGACATTGATTCTTTGCACGGTTGGTCAGTAAACAAATCGTCTTTAATTAAAGTATTGGAAAGTATAAAATAATGACATTTTGTAGATCAAAAGGCCCATCATCTTTAATTACAGTCTTGGGAACGTAACTCTTCCTAAGCAATCGTCTGTTAAAGATCTAGGTATTTTGTTTGATTCTAAGTTAAAATTTAGTTTACATGTATCGGACGTGTGTATGAGATCGTCAAGAATGTTGGGCTTCGTCTTGAGAAATTCTCATCACATACGTAGCACCTTAGTCGTAAGGTGCTATGATGCATTAGTCCGGAACTTATGGTCAAGGATTCCATTATATGGGCGCATATGAGCGCCTCAGATTCCCTCAGATTAGAAGATACAGAAGAAATTTCTTGAGTATCTCGCGAGGAGTTGGATTCACCAAGTTTATACTGTACATGGGTGCAGGGTTGCCTGAATTATATAACCCTTGAGAAAAGAAGATCGATTTAGCCCGGCAGCAACTTCTTCAAGCTATTGGTTGGCGCAATACATGGCCTGTACTGTACGAGTTGTCGCCCTTATGGGCGCCACCTTACTACCATCAAGCTCCTTTGTTTGTTTAGTGCTTTTTCTTTCGCCAAATGTGAGGACAGGTACTCTCGCAAACTTTCCGGAAGCCAGAGCTATTACTCTGCTCAACCACTTGTTGATATCTGGATATATTCGATCCAAATATGGCCATTTGTTGATATCCTATGTAAATTTTATATTCTTTTTTTCTTCAATTTATTGTAATGTATATGTTGTTGTTGTGTTATTTATTTTTCTCATGTATTATTATGTGTTATGCGTGATTGGCGAACTGGGTCATTCTGTAATGCCAATCACGCATTGTCTTTAAATAAATAAATAAATAAATAAATTACTAAAGTGCTATGTATGTAATGAGAATTTCTCAAGACAAAGTCCAACATTCTTGAAGCTCTATTACATACTTCGTATACATGTGAATTTAACCTAAATTTAGAGTTGAACAGAATTCCCAGACTTTTATTTAACGATTGCCTGGGAAGCGTTACGTTCCCAAGCATGTAATCAGAGGTTAAAATATTTTTAGATATCGAAGGTGTCATTTCCTGATATTTTCCAACACTAGGCGGTTGACGATTAGTATACCAGATAGAAGAAGTCATCTGCAAAGAGTGAACAATTACAAAAGTGGATATGTTGTATCATCATCGTTTATAAATAAAACAAATAATAATGGAACCATGGAAAACCCCAGCTGGAACCATGTGGGATTACCGAAGTTGCATAGTAGACATCTGACGTTAGGAAGTCATGTATCACGTATTATTTCCTCTCCTTTAGATAAGTGGAGAAAAATTATATGAGATTGTGCAAAAATTCAAAACTATCTAATTTAGAAATAAGCCTAGTGTAGTCAACCTTATTAAACGCCTTCTCGAAGTCGTTATAGATAACGTCGACCTGGATCCCTTTATCCAGTGATTTAGACACATAATTTGAAAAGTTAAGCAAATCAGTAACTTTTGAGTCTATTCTCTACGTGATTAAAAATGCTATTGTGTAAAATTATCTCGAACAGCTTGGAAGGTCCGGATAGAACAGCCACTGGCCTATAATTTTCAATATTTGATTTCTCCCCCTTTTTATAAATAGGAGGGACTTCAGAAAATTTCCACAAATCAGGCAAATTCGACGGTTTTAACGAAAAATTAGGATAAACTAATGAAAAAGATGAAAGCAGAGAAGCGATAGCGTCGAATTTTGATTTTTCTTCTGTAATGTGAAAATAAATATGATTTTATATTCGCCTGCGAGCTATTGGAAAACTTCAAAATTTTCTGTGAGATGGAGGGGAGTCTTAAATTGAATTGCACCTGGGGCCTCTCAATTGCTAAATCCGCCACTGCTCAACGCAATCCTAACTACTCGCAAATATATCATAATCCTTAAATCTCATCCATTCTCAGTAAATTAAACCCAGGAAAAGTTAAAAAATAGAAACTCTTGAAATGAATTCTGACCCTTTTAACCTCATCACAATCTTATTCACAAATCCTCATAAATCATAAAATACATTCGATTAAAAATTCGATGCAACAAAAAAGAGGCATAGCCTCACGCCTTTAGCATCAGTAAGTAAGTGGAAGGATCAAAATAGTAGGGAAAATAAATATAATGAGCATAATTCGTATCATTCGTTCCTTGTTAACCCTTTATAGGGCAAATTAATTATTTTGATTTTTTTTTATTTTTATTAATTAACCAAAAACCATTCTCGACAAAATATTACGTTACTAAGGTTAATATTTCTATGGGCGCTCATGGAAATATAATTAAAGCGACTGGTTAATATATTAATCAATTTCAGCCTTTGCCCTATAAAGGGCTAAAGTAAGTGAATTAGCTTCATATTTTTTGCTATCGATAAATGAACTAACCTGGAATTCGAATCACTGTCTTATTATGGTGACGCTTTTAAATATATCCTCTTATTGCGCTGGAATATTGTTGTTTTGCTGTTATCTGCTCCGTATCCTCCGTTTACAAACTCTCCTACACAACTTCTTGCTGTGAAACGCATTGCAGCTCCATAAACTTCTAGGTGATCAGCTCTTGGTTGCGTTTTTCAAGACATTCATCAATATCATTGTTATCAAGCTCTGTCTACGTCTGTCTCAAATCCCTTAAAATCACATTCGACAACGCTTTTCTGACCAAAGCTTAATCCAAACAAAGGTAAGGGTTATTTGGTAAGCTCTTTTGATCCTTTTTTAATCACTTTAAGGCAGAAAACAATGTGAAAGTGATAATTCTCTTCATTTGACAACATGTTTACAAGGGCTGTTGAATTTTTCACAAAAAACACAAAATTTTACGTCTGCACTCAAGTTTGAAAAAATCTTCCCCTTTTCTCGTCACTCATTGATGTGTATGGCATAAAATTTTAGCTTTACTGGCAACAAATCAGATATAGTAATAAGTGAATTTGGTTGTTATGACATGGTAGTAACAATATAGACATGGTAGCAAAAAAATATATGGCTACTTTATCTAAGAACTAGTGAGGAGTTCAGGATTTTTAGTTCTAATTATCGATTGATTTGCTATCAATCGGTTTTATTGGTTTGGTTTATTTTTATAGATTTGTGACCATTACAATTTTGTGCAAGGGATTTATATTTATTTCTTTAAAATGTATTTCAAAATACGACATTACTTATGAGATAACCTGTTATTGTAAAACTGTATCGCTAATACCCTAAATAAATTTATACTCTTATCAAAAAAAAAATTAAAGATTTGTGGTTTTATGATGAGAATGGTTTATAAATGTATTTTTTTTATTTAATTAGGTTATAATTGGATTTGCTAAATGATTGGCAAAAACACATTATTGTCAGAAAATTCAGAATCTAAGCTAGGGGTTGAAAGATATTTTTTATTACAGATCTATAGGCATACAATTTTTTATTTTCATACTATTAAATTTATGTATTTCAATTTAAAATAAGAAATTTACGTATAAAATTTATGAATACCTGTTTTTTAAAGATATCAAAGCGTTTTTTTTTAAAGAATATTTTTCTAATAATCCCTTGGATTCATATTTTTTTTAAATTAAAAATAAACCACTGATATTATCTCTTAAATTATTTTCATGTCGATTGGTAAGGACATGAGGATTTCAATTGACTTATTATCAATCAGTATATTTACAAAAATTAAACATTAAAACGAGGTTAAGTTAAACAAAAGGGAATTAGTATCGAAAAAAATATAATAAATAAATAACTCGGAAAATTTATTGACGCTGAGTATAAATACTTTTTTTGTATCTATGCATCTAATCATCCTTTTCATCTGCAATGATACACGAGAATAATCAATACATCGATTAACCTTTAGACGAAAATTGTGGTATCTATATTTTACATCGGTAGTGAACTGAACGATAATTGTAACCAATAATGAGGGATTATCGGAGTCTTATAGATTTTATTAGAGGAAGCTGTTAGTGCTGAGGATTACAGTAATCAATATTATATTTTATATTCTACATCTATACAAGATAAAGTATCAAAATAGATTCTATTTTTTAATCAATATACGCATTATCTCATATTACACATTTTTTAAAAACATATTACACGAAATATCAATTTTGGCCATGTAATTTATTTTATATGAACATACCGAATCGATATTATCGGTATTATCGTTTAATTTTTCGCTTATCTCGTCTGGTCTTTTATGAGGGAAAAATAATACGTAATACATGGAATATTCTATAATCGGTAATAATCGGAATTTATTCAGATTTAGATTTTTTAATTAATTAATAAATCTATTATATTTAACCTAGCCATGCCGGATCTATTTAGATCCTCTTTTTTATTTCGCTTTAATAACTCTTTTAATAAAAATCCTACATATCGCAACTTTTAGACTCTAAACATATTTAAAGAATTAGATTATAAATAATCATTGACCTTTATTGTCTGCAATTTCGAAAAAAATAATAAAAACAATAATGAATCTGCGGCGGGATATCCCCGAGTCCGCGTGTCATTTACGCGATTAGTAGAAAAATCGAAAATATCGACTAAATTTTATATTATATCATGAACAACTATATTTATTTATAGAATATTCCATTTTTCAGCATTTTAAGTCAAGACATTCATTGAGAATCCTTTAAGTTCTTGACTTAAAATGCTTGGGATCTATTTTCCATTATAAATAGACCTCTTTCGAACGACGAGATTTTTAATATTGAGATTAAACAAAAACGTTATGTTATAATGTTATTTTATTTATCCTAAAAATACATTTTGTTGTATAGATTCAAATTAATAATTAGAAAACAGAGCTGCCAACATGGAGACGAGCAATGAAATGGAAACGACGATGGATCCAGCACCGTTGTATTTGTTATTGGTCCAAGTTATTACTTCTTCGTGCTTGCTCTCAGCCCAGTCCATGACTTGTTTTGCACTAGCGATAAGATTTCGCACAGTTATAACTTCCTGTGGGTTTAATGGGTTGTTCGTATTTAAATAATCTTCCACCTAAAAAAAAACAAAAAATAATTATCAAAACGAAATAAAATATCGAATAAATATATAAATAAATAGACATACTGTGGTGAGTTGGGATCTGGTCATACGCGATGTTAACGTGGAGAATAAATTAACGATTGGTCCATAGCTGAAATGATTATAATAAATAAAGTATTATTAAACAACAAAAAAAATATTAAATTTATGTTTACTTACACTTCCGCGACTTCGGTAGCATTCTTCGTGACGTAATCAAAGACTGTCATGACGTTTTCTTGATTACCTGTGACCGCTGAATTAAATGCCGACATTCTGTCTTGGTCGCGAATACCAGATTCTAAAGGACGCAAAGTTTCCGTGAGGTATCTGCGTTATAAATCACTGGTTAGAGAAAATATTAACTCGCGAAATTTATTGTCGTCGCTTATTGATTAATGGAAAGCCATAACATTGAATTAAAATTATATTTACTCTCTCAGTTTTCCCTCTCGTCTGGTACACCCTAAAGCGCCGATGATAACGACCTGCTCGCTGACTACATTTTCGGTCTTAAATTTGTTCCACAAGAAGTCGTACTCCCTATCGCCTCCGTGTCGTAGACCATTGCAATATACATATTCGCGGATATCCGGATTAACGCTATAATTATAAATAATTTTAAATGCAAACTTCATAATTATCTTTAATAAATAATAAATATGTTCAATTACGATGTTCCAGCATCCATCAGGGCTCTGTACTTGGAGGTGGCGCTCGTCACGCAAGCATCGGTATAAACGTTGCATGCAAGATTCAAGGCATTGCCTCTGAAGAGCCTCTCGAGATGACTGCCCTCACCATCCACGCCGATATCTTCCACTAATGTATTTATTTGATTTCGCACAAGACGCTGAAAAATCAAGCAGTGTTAACCAAAGATCATTTCAATATTATGCAGTTAAAAGAAAAGGTTTACTGACATTTATTGCTTCTCCGGCTGTTGCATTTTTTCCAAATTGCAATCTTAAAAATGAAAAACCACTGATGGCCGCCTGCCATGGTGCATATTCAACTTCGTCTTCAAGAAACTCGATGATGTCCAACATCATTGTGTAGTTCATTCGTCCTTCGCGGGCCAAATTCATTGCATCGTCAACGATCTAAAAAAACAAAAAAAATCAACAATGAAACCATTTAATATCGTTATTCAAAGTCAATCATAAAAACGATGAATACGGGAAGGTTTTTATTATTAGACGGACCCAAATGTAATGTCGCATTTTCGTAAAGCATAGTTTCAGATTGTATTCTTCAGTCCTTTAACTGAAAAAGACGAGATTGAATATTTTTTGTGTCGTTAGAAGTATCCAATCTGCGTTTTATGTAGAAATTTTTTATTTACACGTCCCTTTCAGAAGAAAATTTGCGTTGCTGAATGCTGTTTCAGTTTCACGCCCAAAAAAAAAGCAACGGAGGCAACAAAAAATATTTTGCGATGTTTATGGAGACGCATTAAACATCAGGAAATGTCAAAGATGGTTCAAATAGTTTAAATCAGGCAATATTGATTTTAAAAATGAGCCTAAAAGTCCCGCCCCCCCCTGTGAAGTGGATAAAACAGCCCTGAAATCAGAGGTTTAAAAAAATCCGACTCTCAGTGTTGAAGAATTATCGTCAACTCAATGATACCTGAAAATATTGGGAATGATTCAAAAAGAAGGCGCTTGGGTCCCTCATGCGTTGACTGAGAAGAACAAACACATGAGGCGCGGTATCTGTGAGTAACTGAAGGAGCAACATTAGATTTTACAGATTTATTGCATCCAGCTTATTTTACAGACCTGGCCCCATCCGATTATCAGCTTTTTTGCTCATTGGAGCTTTATTTACGACCTTTTTTTAAATCAAGAGATGAAATAAAATCGGTCCTTTCAGACCATTTCGATTATAAACCTGCAGAGTTTTATAAGAAATGCATTTTAGATTTACCTAATAGATGGCAAAAGGTCATAGAAAATATTGGTATTTATTTTGTATAATTAAGTTGAATAAATAATTAGATATATGAGTTTTAGTTTCATTAAAAAAATACGACATTACATTTGGGTCCTTCCAATATTATAGCGATAGATATATCTTTAAGAGAGCCTTTTTGAAACTGTGTTCCGCACAAAAAACCACTTGAAACAATAAAATGGCTATTTAAATATTAAGCTCTTTTATTACATACTGAATTGAGATGGCCAAGTTTTTGATTTTTCTCAAATAACTTTTTTAATATAAATCCTTGTCTATAAAAGTCTAAAGAATAAATATTATTGCCTTTATTGTCCACCATTGCAACAATATTCGCCCCTGTTGCTACTAGGTAGCTACTAGCTGCGTAGGTGGCGAATGCTTTGTCTGCGGCAGGACATCGCTGAGAGCGACTTCATTTACGCGTCATATTGATTAGTAGTAAAATCCAGACTAAATTATGAAGCAAATCATGAATAACTATTTTTATTCTTAGAATAATCTATTATTTAAAAAAATGACAAAATGTTGATAATAAATTCATCAATATCTTGACTTGAAATGCTTGGGGTCTATTTTCCATTATAAATAAACCTTATTCGAACGACGCGGTTGTTTTCGCGGATGGATCGGTTAACTTCGATCATCTTGCAGTCACAAAATAATCTAATTTAACAAATCCTTCATGGTTGATTAATCTTGAATATCTGATAGATATTTGAACAAATTGTTATGACGTTAATACAAGAGATAAAATTGCACATTGTGATAAAAAAATACGATTTAAGATTTCATCATTTTAATTAAAGTAGATAAAGAAATTTTCAAAGTATTTCTAGAACTCAAAATTCATTTTCCACGAAAACAAAACCAGTAGACATAAGCGTAAGTGATTACAAAAATCTAATTGATTTAAAAGTGACTCTGATTTAATACAAAATACAAAGATTAGATATTAAATGACTTCAGATTCTCAGAAGAGTATCTTAATGAATCAAAATAATCATTTTTTTTTCTTCCGTTTTTTTACTATCTATTTATGCAAAGCAGGATTTATTTTCCTTATTTTGTTCCAATGAATTTTACATCTTTGGCAATAGTTTGACGTCATAACAGAAGAATTCTACTTAAAAAATCACCAAAACTATAAAGAGTTTGAGTTACTCATATTTTCTTAAGATATGTGTTAAAAATGACTACCAAATGAAAACTAATGAATACCAATGATTAGAGATTATCGTGATTATCGCATTTTGCGGTAAATGCGACATAGAAGCGATAGAAGAGATATAATTGCGAAATTTTGAAAATTGCGAATAGATGCGAAATTTTCCATATATCATTTTCTTGAAGAATGACTAAAGAGAATCCTCCCAGACTCTATGGTCAACTCTTGTATATTGTCTATGATGCCACATACTTAGGTTGGTACTTGTTTTGTGATATAAAAAGTGTAACAAAAAATACAAATACATTAAAAATTCAATGTAAATTTGTTAGCGAAATATGCGATAAATTTATTAATTGAATTGATAAATTAGAAGGATCTTTTCCCATTTATTGTGGGATGAAATTATGGGAATAAAAAATTCTCTCGGTTATAACATATATGATATTTTGCCCATGGAAACCCAGAAGCTACTTCTTGAAACAGACGAACACACCAAACTAGAATCAATAGATATTCTTAAGTCGGTTTCCCGTAAAAGTTTATTAAAACTCACTACATTTAACATAAATGAAACGAATGTGTTTTATGAAACTTTAAATCATCTGTTCAACCTGCATGTAGCTGGAAGTAGATGTAAATTCCAAATTGATGAAACGATATCGGTAATAAGAAACTTTACCTTGTTTCAACATTTCAACCATGCACTGACATTTTTTCAATAATTTATCATGTAACATAGCAAAAGTTGATACTCTTCAATCCTTTTACTTGGTAACAAAGATGAAACACGAAGAATTCGGCAATGCTGCCTCTGAATCAATTCTTGCGGTCCTGCAAATAGTGTTGACGCAGAACGGTTTTTTAGTACGTACAATTTAATTGTTAACGATCGACGTGCTAGATTAAAACAATCTTCAATAAAAACATGTTCGATTATAAACTTTAATAAATTTTAATCATTATATAATTTTTAATCGGTGTATTCTTGTATTTCTATTTAATTTCAAATGATTTTACAATTATGTATAAATTAGACTTTTTAACTTCAAATTCGTAATTAAGAAATAAACGCGAAATAGATGCTAAAATTTGTCATTTTAAACGCTATTTTTTTTTAAAAAATAGATGCTAAAATATGTGGTTCTACCAATGATCTAGCCTAGGAGAGGCTATAGGCGCATGTGCCATAGGTCGGCATATAGGTTGACGCCATAAGATTAAAAATGCTTGATTTTTTTTTAAATTGTCCCATACTAAAATATTACTGAATTATACACCAAAAGGAAAAACTTTGAAGATGCTATGTTACCAGTTGTGTTTTTTTTTTAAATAATATTATAGGAAGAGCTTCAAGCGGACGAGAGTTCAGAGAATATTGTGGGTTGTTAGATTTGGAATAGGTTGATCTTGTTCTTCATTGTCAGGTTTGCTGGATTTCTATAGGAAATGTTTTGGGTAGATTTTTAAAAGCGAACAATAATATTTATAATTTTTTGGAATCAGAAATCAGACTAGTTAATGAAAGTACCTTATTATTAGATAACAACGGGCTGATTGATTTACCATTTTAAGTTGATGTTACTAGTCATCTCGATAGTCTAAATTCGAAATTACAATGTTAAAACTATTCTTAAATCGTCTTTCAGTTAGAAAATCAGGATTTAAGGCAATTTTTACCCCGGAAAGAGCCGAATAAATGTGTTATGGTTTATTAATTGGACAATTAAACCGAATATTTTGCAAAATTATTGATGATTTTAATTTAATTTTTAAGGCGACAAGGACTACAGCCTGGTCCATGGATCCCTATTTAGGTTTCAGAAGATAAACAGAGACTCCCTGATAACCTCTCTATATACATCTAGGGGTTATATATAATCAGTCTAGGGTCTAAAACTCTGTGATTTTTTTTTTGTTTATAGGTTATCGTCTTTAAATATCTAAATTGAAAGTTGCCACGGTTTTACAATTAATGTGTTTAAAAGAACGATGAATATGAGGACGATAGATCAGAGTTTTACTCTATTTTAATTATAAGACATTCTGATTTTTCAAGTTATAAAGAATTATTTAAAAATTATCTCTGTTATTTATTTAAAGCAGACGTTTAAAACGTCAGAGAAGACATCATCATCAATAATTTTGAATAATAAAACTAGAGAGTTTAATAAATGAGCTATCATGAATATTAGAGTCTAACACGAATATTTACTTTTTTGTTAACTAATAATATTGAATCAATTTGGCCATATAATAATAAGTTATTAAAATAAAAAAAACATTCATATTGCTAGAAAATATCCCAATAACAAAGCAATCCTATCACAAATCAATGGCGAATTATGAAGATAATATTTTGAATAGATCCACGTAAATCAATCTCCAATAATAATAAATCTATCAAAAATATTAAATGTTAAAAGAATTATAGAATTATAAAAAAACAATGGAGACGCCATAAAATATATAAAAAGACATATTGAGATAAAATGATATTGTTTTAATATACCTGAGCTCTGTTGTATCTGTGCACCAATGTTCTGTTATTTTTCAACACTTCGGCGATCTGATACCAATTATTTTCATCATAGTTGATTCTGTAGAATGCTAAGATCAAAAAGTATATTAAGAATGCATATTAAAAAAATAAATAAAAACAGAAACATCGCAAACGATATTATTTCACCTGTTTGTTGAATGTTGAACAGGAACCATCCGTGTGAAAATCCTTCAGTGAATGTATGTTCGACGTCTTTCATTACGAATCTTACGGTTATATTGTCGAAATTCCATTCGCTATCAGTCGTAAACGTAATGGGGATATTGTATTTCGTGTCGAGTGAAGTTTCCCCTTCCTTATTAAATCGTTCCTGTAGAGAAAAAAAAACAACATTTATAGCGACACGGAATATGCATATTTAATTTGGCTGCAATAAAAAATTGTGAGATAAATGTCCTTATCTGAAAAACAACATCGGCCTAGAGAAATCTAATCCTTGTGTTAATAAATCAGCATCGAAAGCAATACATTGAATCAAGGATGCCATATGGCGTATCACTATCAGCATTGCGATAAAAATCACTTAACTAAACACAACTCTTGCATATTTATGCGACAATACTTTGATTAACGCGGCTTCAGTCGCTAAAGCGTAATTTCTGGTAAATTCCCATCGCCCATAGCCCATCGCCTTTAATTACATGCTTGGGAACGTGACACCTAAACAACCGTCGGTTAAAGATCTGGTTATTTTGATTCGCAGTTGGCTTTGGATCAACGAGTGACCATTTGTTCTTCTTTGTTGAGCAGGTATGAAACCTATCTATTTCTAAGAAGGATAATTACTGGAGATGAGAAATAAATCCTTTATAACTCTCCTAATAAAAAAGCAATGGCTTTCTCCAGGGGAAGCACCGTTTCCAACACCTCGGCCTGGTATAACGTTAAAAAAATTCTTTTGTGGGTCTGGTGGGATATTTAGGGAGTGATTCATTATGAATTACTAAAACCTGGCAAAACAATCACAGCAGAGGTATCCTTGTCGCAATTTAATAGATTAAAGGAAGAATTGATAAAAAACGGTCAATGTTAGTAAATAATCATCGGCGCATTTTACAACTATTGCCTGCCAAGCTAATAGCTGGAGTCAATGTGAAGAGACAATTGGGCGCGACCTCATTACCCTGAATAACTACTA
>JAGXCT010034533.1:0-36234 GCA_022495035.1 Philopotamus ludificatus
GTTATATATATCTCATTTTTTTAAATTAAATTATAATTAAAATGCGATTAAATGCAAGGATAATTTTAGACCCGAACCATGAATATAAAAAATGATAATTTCTATTATTTCCGCGATACTTTGAAATTTTCAAAGAAATAATAATTTCCTGTAATAAAAAAAGAGCGAGAGAATCGCAAGGTGTTGCCCTGAAAATAATAATCTTTGACCGCAACCCATATAATTTATTTTTATTATTTTTTTTACTCGAATCGCTCTCAGACCACAACTGACGTTTCCAAGGATTCATTGTAGTCGGTGAATATCCTTTGATAATTTTATAGCGCGTTTATTGTGTATTGCAATGTCGAAAATCAAAAAATACGGGAAATTAATTCGCCGATTTTCATCAGAAAGTCCTACGTATATAAATTCGTCAGTATCAGGTGAAGCCATCAATGGTATTGTATTCAATAAATCATATTGCGTTATCTAATTCCGTGACTAGACACATTTTCCGGTGCATTCCTAGGGTTCTTCACCACCCCCCATAGGACGTGAAAAGGGGATGCGAATATAAGGCGTATCGACAGTATTTTATGACGTATTAAAATCCGACACAGTTCTGCAACTTTACTGCCGCTTACGACCCCCCCTGCATTTGTCATCGTTCGGTGTAATTTACTGAAATGTTATCCGCAACACAAAAAAAATCGCGTCACGTGATCCCGCCAGGTTGGGTTGGGTTTATTGTCTCACGCAATTTGAGTGAAACTACTATAATCCCGAATCCCACCCCCTTTATAATGAGAATACTTATAAAATCGTAAAATCCTCATTATCCGCGTATTTTTATATTGTCTGCAGAATGATGGTTTGGGGGGAGGGTGGGGGTTTGCCTCAATTAATCATCCCCTAATACGATTCACGTGATTCTTTGTTCATAATTTGAACTGCTCAATATGCAGGGGTCATCCGGTGACCTTGGCATTTGGTGTATTTTTTTTGATTTTTTTTTTAAGACCGCGGTTTCGCCGCCCGCGATGATTTCGGCAATTAACTTTTTCCGCGAAATTTGCTTATACAATTCGCGATACTTATTTTTGCATTTTGTCGATTTTATCCTCATGCCATCTCCGACTAATTATTTTTGAAATTATGGCGTTAAATGTATCACTCGGTTTGCTACGAAAATAGCCCACGATATCAGTACTTCTCAAATTATCGAGCAACGTAATCATACAATGTACTTTAATGTATAAATAAACGATCAATTTATTTTTATGATCGAAACCTTCATCTAAATAAAACAGCACATATATCTGAAAAATAGAGTAATTACATAATGCTACAATTTTTTTTACAAAGATTAAGATCTGGAACGTATCTATGTATCAATCTCATAAATATTTGGAATGCACTGGTTATGATAATTAATTGATTTCGATGTATAATGATTCATAAAATGGCTCTAAGGAAAATGGGGAGAGATAATAGTGCTCGGAGAAATATAATCATGGTGCAAAATCGGGAAATACATTGAATTTCCGATTATTCGGTCAGCGGATTATCCGTACACAAATTGAATTCATATTTTAATTATTATTACATCTAAAAAAACATGTCAGAGTCGTACAGGAATGCATCTGGAATTAAAAAAATAAATCTTTGTGATTGGAAAAACTTAATTGAATGTAGATTTACTTGTTTCTTTTAAATCGTTGAATACATATTCTTGAAAATATGATTAGCATATTTGCTATTAACCTTGCCGTACCAATGAGGTCTATTGAGGACCCCAAGTATTTTATTTTTATCGAATAACTCTTTTAATATAAATTCTACACAGACTTTTTGTATATGTCTGAAAAAGTATCAAAAATAAATATTATAAATAATCATAGATTGTCTGCAATTGCGGAAAAATAAATAAAAACAACAGTATTCTCTCCTGTTGCCACGCGCGCAATGTTTTTTCTCGCTCGCATACGGTACGATGTGCGAAATGCGATTGAAACATACCGTGCGTGTCATTTAGTTGTCATATCGATTAGTCTATAATTCGTTTTTAAAAATAATGTCAATGCTTGGAATCTCTGATAGACCCAGTGGCGGATTTATAGAGATGCTTTGATGCTGGAGCATCAGGCACTTGATCCTCTAGGCACTTGTCTCCAGGAACCCCGAAGGGTCCCTGTAGACTTAACTCATTATTTTATAGAATCTCACAGTTTTACTTTTTTGTGAGCTTCAATTGCTGTTTTTATAAACCAAGAAAAAATATTAAACCTCTAGAGCAGTGGTTCTTAACCTGGGTTCGATCGAACCCCAGGGGTTCGGTGAGTTAGTCTCCCGGGTTCGGCGGTGGTCAAAACACACACCCGACTTATTGTACAATATTATGAAAAATGATACGACGTATGCTATAAGGGTTCGGTGAAGGCGCATATGAAACTGGTGGGGTTCAGTACCTCTAACAAGGTTAAGAACCACTGCTCTAGAGGGCCTTGTGATAAGAATATATTTATTGGATGAAAATGTATTTAACCATGACGATAACAAGTTGTTAGGCTGAAAGAAAGAGCTTTCTCTTAGGTAACATAAAAAATAAATACAGATCGACAATAAGAGATGAGAGACATTATTTTTATTTTTTATAATTCGTCCTCATCCTTCCCTAATTATATTTTATTATCACGCCCCAAAAAGCCACCATTCGCCACTGGATAGACCCCCTTCGGGCGACTCTGTTGTTTTGAAGCCGCTGTGATGCAAAATCTTGTAGTATTTAATTCTAAAAAAAATATATTTTGTATTTTTCTGGGCATTCCAATTAGACACTGTGGATTCTATTCATACACTGCAATTTCAGAAATGAGTTTTGAAGTATTTCTTTCCTGAAAAAAAAATATATCTTGAGGATGAACCCATCGTAGGATTCAAAGAAAAGTTGGCAGATTGCAATACAAACGTATTTTATCAATGATCCCATTAGCCTTTGATTACTTGAAGAAAAATCTAGAGTGTGTTTTCTAGCCAGATACTAGAACAAAGCTCTTCAGACCGTTTGTAGGTTCATCTATAGATCATTGTTTAGGCTTTCGCATAATTCCACATTTTGTATATTTCAGATGCCACGCAGTCGTAAAATCTTTGGCATCATGGATTGATGATCAATATCCAAACGTTGTTCCATTAAGTTTTTAATTATTCTAGTTAAGGCTATTAGTTTTCATGAAGATTGGAAGACTAGAATAAAAAAAGATTCTAGCACGATGATTAAACCAAGTAATAGCTGGTTCGAGAGATTTTATGATAGATATTGATAAAGAATTCATCAATATCATGACTTGAAATGTTTGGGGTCTCTGATAGACCCCCCTTCGGACGACTCGTTTATTTTGGAGCCGCTGTGACGGATGGGTTTGAAACGACATTATCCTATAGACATTCTTAAAACTCTTTATATCGAAGATGACGACTTGATTAAATCTATTGATCTACGTTTCAACATATGAGCATTGAGGATATTATTTATAATCTTAGTCAACCAAGAGAGAAAGATAATGAGGATGTAAATGAAAAAGAAAAAAAATATCAATCGTCACAACACGGCACTGACTTATATTTGAACTCTAACGCTCTCTTGGAGTACATCGACCAATGGGTTTTCTAATATTCGTATATAAGGAAAATTCGAACTGATATTGGAAAAGCGTCAAAAGATTCTTGTAAGCAAACCAATATCACAGATTTTCATAATAAATATTGATCATGTTACATTCCGCTTTAGAAATGTATATATAATTGTATTTCACAATGAAATAAAAATTAATAGTATCGATTATACGTGTTTTCGATTATTCGTGAGTCCCCTCCTCGACATTATCTCGGATAATTGGGAGTTTACTGTATATTCAAAGTATCAGGAAATATCTGCTTTTTTTATTTAGATTATACTAAATTAAATTACATCTTGGCCTCGTATAACACATCTTTATACAACACGGTTGATGATTAGTGGCATTTTTTTGTATAACACTGTTTAAAAAAAAGTCATCTGAAGATCACAATATTCCTGTTAGATGGTGTGAAAATTTTAAGAAGCGATTCTCACTACATAATATAAAAATTCAAGGAGAAATGAAAGTTAGAAAAGGTTAGATAGGTATAGTTAGATAGGTTCTATCTCTATAGAAACGCATCGTAAGCAATAAACGAAGCCTTACTGTAGGAGAAAAATGAAAAATATGGAAAGTGCTCCCTTAATCACTAGGCATTGGCCTCATGCGACTTCTTGCTATTACTGAAGATGGATAAACATACATAGATGACGTTTTGCTAACATTGAAGATATACAGACAAAATCGCTGAAGGAGATAAACGCCATAAGTCCATTGAAGAGAGTAAAAGTATATGACGTATCTAGCACGGATATATGAGATTGAGTCATTAATAACTTCCGATTCAGATAGACAGTTTCTATTGTTTGGGTTTACTCGCAGTAGGTCACCCGACAAGAGAATATTTATTTTTACTAGGTAGATAAGTGGTCAATCAGTCATTCGACAACTATTTAGTGTGGTGGACGTTACAGTGGTGTTATTCCGAACCCTTAAAATGGATATTCAAAAAGTACTTTTTTGTCATGTGATGCTTTGTGAGTTTAAACAAGGCACTAGTGCTAGAGCGACATTTAGAAATTGGTTGGTGAAATTTCGTTCCCGAGATGAGTCTTAGAAAGATGAACCCAGGGCGGTTCGATCTTCCGACTTCGATGACGAAATTTTAAATGCGATAACAAAATCCACGGCAAACGACAAGGGAGTTGACAGAGAGACTCAATGCGTCACAATCTACAGTTTGTCGCCACCTGGAAAATTTGGGGAAAGTCAGCAAGCTAGGCATATGGGTACTACATAATCTCAGTGACCGAATGTCTATTGCCACAAGTCTCCTCTCACGGCATAAAATCGAACCTTTTTTGCACAGGACAATAACAGGCGATGAAAAATGGATCGCATATGAAAATATTGTCGGCAAAAAATAATAGTTGGATAAGGATCAACCACCCCTAGCGGACCCTAAAGCCAATATTCATGGCAAGAAAACTTTATTGTGTGTATGGAGCTGATGAAGCGCAACGAAACGATTACAGCCGATACATACGTTCAGCAGCTGCAAAGAGTTCATGTAAAACTACTGGAAAAGCGTCCTGCACTTGTCAATCGGAAAGACGTTATCCTGTTACACGATAACGCCAGACCACACACGGCAAAAGTGACTCAAGCAAAAATTCTGGAACTTAACTGGTCTGTTTTGTCACATCCACCCTACTCCCCAGATCTTACTCCTACGGACTACCACCTTTTCTATTCCTTACAGAATATTTCGAATGAAAAAACTTTCATTAATGATGAGCAAGTCACTCAGGTCCTCGATACTTTCTTTCAGTCCAAACCCTCCAAATTTTATGAGGAGGGGATCAATAAGTTACAAATAAGATGGAAGAAGATTATATTTAACAGTGTTGAATACATAAAAGTGGCGTACGCTGGATGTTGATGTTGGGTGTGCTGTATGTGGAAACAAATAGCTTTTTTTTAAAGATTTTTTCTATTATTTATACTTCGTTTTTGCGATATAAATTTTTCAATGGCACGTATCGTAAAGTGTGCCCTTCTGCTTTAGTTTTTTTTTCTCCATTGATTTTAGGCTTAGGCCACATAGTCTTTCCTGACCTTGTGAGCTTCGATAGAATGTTTCAATTCTGTTTGGAGCAGAAAATGGCGTTCTGCTGACGCTTGGAATAGTTGAAATTAGTTTTCCTAGTTTATAAACTTCTTGAAACCCTACCTAAGATTATTTTTTTCCATGAACTTTACTAATTCATGAATAGAGAATTTCTGAAATTTCGGAGTATGAATAAAAAATGATAAGCTTGTTTTTTAAACGTAAATAATCAAACAATGTTTCATAATTTTATAACTATACGAAAAATTTTCATTAAATTGAGCATATTTTACATTCATTAGAAGCTGAAAGTATTCTTATTTTGAGATTCGATTTGATTGCATGCGCTCTCATGTATTGTATTAAACAACTGAGATCGAGATCGAGTAGCCGAATGTGCTGCGACTTGACAGCACACCTTCGGCCATACAAAAACATTTGTTTCGCTTGCTGTGAATCTACGCCCACATAGGAGACGGTACTGTATGCGGTTGGGCTCGTCTAAGGTCGTGCAGCGGTCATAACGAACGCTTTGTCCAATACATTCACGTGCGTATACGATATCCTGGCCGTTTATAAAAATATTAAATATTCAAACCTTAAATATATTTTTCATGTTTATTTTGCGGGTGTGCGGCGCACATCTAGCACACCCTGAATATACGCCACTGATACATAATACATTAATATAATTTTGTATTTTTTTTAAAGCAAAATAAAAGCTATTTATGACTCAACCTAATATATATTTTAAATATATTAAGATATAATTCGATATTTTTTGGAACGCAAAGATTATTTTTGTATTAACTTCAAACCTCGTATACCATGAGTTTGTATTACACGACGTTTTTGAGGAACAATATGACCGTGTTATACGAGGCCAAGGTGTATATGAAACACATCAAAATCAATCAATGATTAAATAAATATGAAAAATACGATTAGGTGATGAAATATTGATGTAATAATATTCCAAGGAATGTTATAAGCTCATAATGCCGACTTATCGATCTGAAAATAATATGTTTAAACGTGGAAATGGCGCATTTTCCATGAGCTCAATCAGTTCCTGTGATATATCATCGCTTATCGATTATTGACTGCGGTGTATTAACACGCCTCACGACACAGTTCTATTTCAGTTCGTATAAAATATTTCCGAATTCCGGTGTTCTCAACAAATTGACTACAAATATTGAGTGGCATCCTCATCAATTAAACACAACTATCGAAATTGTTCGTCTGCGGTTCGCGTCACTTATCAACGCCGCTGCCATACAATATTCATGATGACCAAACTGTGGTCCGTGTTTTTCTATCGAGTCTACATAAAATCTCCATATATTTCCCATTTACAATTCTATCCCTTCTATCAGTCAATTTTAATTAGCGACTTGTTCGCAAAACTGAAAGTTGCCTTAGCCCCCCCTACGCGCTCTCCAGGAAAAAAATCGCGTACTATTTATTTTTTATTTTATTTTTTTTCGGAATAAAAAAGGTGGAGCGCCGCCGATCAACAATATCAAATTAACCGGCCAACTTTTTAATAGTCATCAAGATTTTTGATTATCGCCATTAGCCATCAAACGATGCTTGTAAAAGGCCCCAGTTGTTAAAACATGGTTTTAACAAAACTTAATAATTGAGCAATTTATAAGCTCTGGATGTTTTCAAATGTGTTCTTAACGACCAACTAATTGCTGCACTCTTCCCCGACTGACTGCAGAATAAATAAATAAACAAAATCGCTGCATTAATTAATACAATCATTATTAATAATAATTTAATTAAAATACATAATATTACATATGATAATTTAGCAAGCCATTATTTTTTTTAAACCATCTTCTTTTTATCGGGATTTTAAAGACCATCATGTAATTCGATCTCACGCTAATTCGGAGACACATCGATTTACTGATCCAAATAATCATTCGATTTTGAATTTGTAAATACAGAAACGTTCATTGAAACCCACTGAGGCATAAAAAATATTAATTTCTTAGTTTTCAAGTAAAATTCGTCATCAGATGGAGGGGCTATGATATTTTTTTATATAGAGTACCGTTTTAATTCGCTGCTTTACTAGAAGTTGTGGTTGTATATTGTGATAGTGTTAGAAATAATTAGGATTTGTAGTGTTTAGTCTATAAATCTAGTGACTCAATTTTTAAAAAAAAATCCAAAAAACTGAGTCTGTAGAGCGCAAAAAAGGAACAGGACCAAAGCAGAAGGCAACCGCTCCAGAAGATCGTCTTTTAACACTTTATGAGCCGCATGGTTTCATGTGATGATAATCCAAGCTAACATGCACGTGTATCCGTTTGTGGTCAAATAGTAGAATTACATTGTGCATCGTCATCAGAAAAAAATGCCAAGTAGGGGTATGGCTCTCACGCCAAGAGGCGTGAACGGCTCATAACGCTTGGCTACAAAATCACGCCAAAAGGCGTGAACGGCTCATAAAGTGTTAAAAAGGTTCTGCTTAACCAAACGGTTTAACACTGAAGTACACAGTTCAGAGGTGGAGAAATTGAAATCAGTGTTAAAACAGTACGGAGAAGGCTCCGTGAAGATGGTTTTATGACAAGATCATTAGCGTAAAAACTACTTTTCATGAAACAAATGCACTCCAAAGGTCTCCAATAAGCAAAAGCTTGCCGGACCTGATCTAAGGAGGACTGAAAGAATATTATCTTCTGGGATGTAAGCAAATTTAACTTGTTTGGCTCGGTTGGCATTCGGTATGTAAAAAAGAAAACATGAGAAAATTTGACGGAAAATGCATCAGTCGAACTTCGAAGCATCCAACAGGAAAAATGGCTTGAGGTTGCTTTTCTATAGAGTTTAAGAATCATTAATGAGAATCTTGTTCCATCTATAGAACAACATATATCTTTTTTTATCGACTGCATCTTCCAGGACGATTTTGTACTACGCCAAATTTTTTTTTTGTAACATTTCTTGTTCTTATTTTCACTGGTCAAAGATTTAATAGAAAAATTTGATATTTCAACACTGTCAAGGTTATGTTTTAGTTTTGATTTAAGCCCCATCAAAAATTATGGCACATTTTCATAACAAAAGTCAATAGAGAAAAGCTCGCCAATTTAAAATCACTAATAACATCAATGACAAAGCTCTAGTATGAAGAGATAAGGGCAAAACAATAAAGAACTTAGTGGATTCAATGACTGTCCGGATTCAAGAAGTATTTTTCATCTAAATATTGTAAAAAACATAGTGTAAACAAATCTTCTGTGTTAATTTAAACTTTATACCTTGTATTATTAAAAGAAAGCCTAAAACCGACACATCTGTAAAACTTGATATACCTGAGATATTCTAATGATTTAATAAAATATTTCTAGAATGAATTTCAATGATCGTTGCTGTATGTAAATGATCAATTTTAGACGCTGCGTTTGTATAGTGTAAGCCGATATGAGTGCTATCTACATAGGGGTCGCCAAATTTTTAGAAGGAAATTTTGAAGCATATTCAATCCAAAATTAAATTATTTATTTACATTATTCGATGATCTGTCGGTGAGACAGACCGATTTACAATTCAACAAGCGTTCACTCTCGATGTAATATCGCGTTCTAATGTTATTGAAATCGCTGGGTACGTCGTCGATGTTTTCCGTTTGGGTACCCAGTGAATGAAGATGGACTTCTTTTTGGTACACGACCGGTTTTATGAAACTTATGTTCGAATCGCCCTCGGATATCGTCTTGTCGTTGTCGGTCACCTCGGACAGTACCGAATTGTCACTGCTCACCGGATAGCCTGTGATAACGTCGATCCTTATGACCTGGACCGTCTCCGGACTCGGTATCCTGGACAACGTCAAGCTTTTTCGCTTCTCGCGTTTGTGATTGGTCGTTGGCACCCTCGACACATCCGCGTTCAGCTCTTTGATCCTCATTAGATTGCTGTGCTCGGACGTCTCGCATATCTTGCTGCTCTCCGTTGACAGATACTCGTTCTTGTTAGCAAAGTCCGAGTCGTTGTTGTTGGATGCCCTGTCGTCGTCGTCGTCCTCGGTGGCGTCGTAGAGAGAGCACTCGAGCGAATCGTCGCAGTACTGCTTCAGATAGTCCTCGTACTCGTATTCGTCGTAGTCCGTCGACGCCCTGCTCGACGCCCTGCTCATTTCATCGACGACCAGTTCGCTCTTAACGAACATGCGGTGCAGGTTGACCGAACAGTTCTTTGGCACCATCTTGTATCTGGCCCTCTTCTTCGACCACGTCTTGAACTCGACGCCGGACGCGTCGCTCGGAAAATCCAGGTTGTTAATTGTCAAGAATGCCGGACAGAACACGTTCTTTGTCGTGCTGATTTTGAATATTTCAGACTCGCGACCTGTGGAGGGCGTCGGTGGACGCGAACCGGCGTCGGCGTCGTCGTCGTGGCCGCACGACTCCAGGTGATAGCTGAAAAATAAATTATTCATTTAACAAAAAATATATAAAATATGTTTTTTCATATTATTATAAAACACAATTTCCAGCATTATTATAACTGCTTTTCGTCTTCCTTGTAGTTTATCAATACTTTTTTGGAAAAAAACTCTCCGATTAAGAAATCGAAATACCCGTTCAAGTAGTTTTCGACTTGTGCTCCATGAGCCTAAAAAGAAAGTAATCAAAAAGAGCAAGATCTGAGAAGTTAAACTCCTGATTTTTTCTTAGCTACTTCCTGCTTTATGAGGGCGTCCATTATCGTGATGAAGAATTATTCTCATTCTATTAAATAAAATTGAACGTTTGATTTTCATTTTCTCGTTTAATCTTTCACAAAATGCAAAAAATAACTTTTCAGAGTGTTGAATTAGATTTAGAGGTCGGAAAAGGATTTTGATTCAAAGAAAGCTATTGCCTTTTTTGATTTATGTTATCGTAAACGATTAATTTCTCACCCCAAATACAATTTGGTGTAAAAAGGGTCAAATTCTTTGTCTTAACAACAAAGAATTGGATATGTTTCTTCTCTTTTTTTTAACCCCGGATAATATGAGTAGTGTAAAAAATTATATTATATTTATTTAACCTATGCGCTGCGAATGTGATGGTACAGATGACTTTGGAGATGCGAGTCTCTGCAATAATTCCCTGATGGTTAATCCAGGATCCGACTCGATCAAGGATCTCAATATGTCATAAACAAATTTGGAACGGGACCAGAATAACCAGGCTATAAATCTGGATTTTATTAAATTTTGCTTTATACAATTCAACCCGATCTCCGACTGCGATATGCAAATCGGATAAATTTTCAAACTTTAATTAACATCTTTATTGATAGCAAAAAACTATAGTTTTAATTTATTACCCTCTCCGGTTGTTTAAAAACGTTGGAAAACTACTTTGAAAACTCGGGATCGAAATAGAGAATCCCTCTCTATATATTAACACGTTAACACCGCAACCAATTAAAATCACCTCTACGTTGCAACGCGTCCATTTCCCGGGGAAATTCATTTTTGTATTAATTCGATATAACTTTTTCATCGGGATGATGGAAAATATAAATTTGATTTACATATTTTTAATTACTCCCGTATTATATTACAAAAAAAAACATATTCGCACATAAAAAAGAGTGCATAATTATTCACAAACTAGTTGCAAACGTTGTGTTCGTTATTAAAAACGATTTGATGCGAAAAAAACAATTTAAATCATGTTAAAATCATAAATAATCATATTTCAATTAAATATCTTAAAATAAAATGCACATATGAATGTATTCGAATAACACTTTTATTAAAAATCCTACATGTCACAAACTTTTCGTACTTGTCTAAAAAAGTGAAGAATAAATATTATAAATAATCATTGTTGTTTATTGTCTAAAATTGCGGGAAAAAATAACAATATTAGCTTCTGTAGCCACGGGAGCGATGTTTTTTCTCGCTCGCATACGGTACGATGTGCCAAGTACGAGTGAAACGTATACTAGTGATACGTTTATCGACAGAAAAATTCAAAATATCGACCAAATTATGGAGCAAATCATGAATGACTATTTTTAGTATTAGAATAATCCATTTTTTAAAGAAAAGTCAATATATTGATGAAATCTTCATGCCTGGGATCTATTTTCCATTATAAATAAGCCCCCTTCGCACAACGCGGTTGGTTTCGAGAAAATCACTCATTCATACAAAGACACGTGTTTCCATAAATCCAGATATTAAAGAGGATGTTGTTTTAAAACTACTTCGAAGGAAAATTGTGTGAAAATTAGATCGATTGATTGCAGGAATTTTAAATAGGATCACTACTGAAAAAGGTTAAGAAGCTCTGAACTGTTGATTATATGTATATAATTTTTTTTAATAGCCCTCATGTCTGAAAACCTTACTGAGGGCCACTTATCAAGGCAATCAATTTTTTTTTTCAATTAAATCCCAGTATAAGTTCGGATCCATCCAAAGACGTTCCGATCGTAAATTTGAAATGTGTATAAAACCCGAGTGGACGCAAAACCTCGCAATTTTCATTAGCCTCAATTATTATGACACGTATGCACGTGATTCAAAAATAAACTTTAGGGTATTCCCAGAAAGCCGAGAGTCACTGCATCTATATGCCGTTGATTACACAAAGGTGTTCTATTAATTAATACCATTCGTTCGTATGGAATTTAATTAGGCAGATTTGATACGAATGTATGTATGTGCCCCTTTGATGGGATCGATCTCGAGTCCCATCTATTTGTGCTATTGAACTCGTGTAATATCACTCAGGTGGAATCACTAATAATACCATTGTGCGAATGACCACTAATTACGTAAATTGCACAAAGTCACAAACAATATTTTTTTTATAATCTGCCCAATACTAAAAATAATTAGTTAGAGTGTTCGAATTACGGGACACAGAATATATTTTGTTTGAGAGATTATTTTATAAAATATGCATGAAATTCCATTTTTTTATTTAATTAATAACGTAGGTATATACAGTCGACTTTCCACGTTTCCCAATCAATTGCAGTAATAGAGAAAGATTAGACATTGAATGAACTGTAGAAACATATTTTACTTCATGCAATACAAATATTTCAGAAGGATGGTAGAACGTAACAACGTCATGTATGAAAGGTAGATGGAATAAAACCTTCAAACGTTATATAAGGTAAGCCGAAAAGTAATGACAATATTTTTTGTTGGGGCATTTTTAGATGAATTTATCACCGACTGCCGTCAAGTAAACGTGTAAGATTTGATATCATTTTGTAGCTCTCTTAGTGGTCTATAGTTAATATTTTATTATCCTTAGTAAAAATGCCAAGGCAAGAGACCGAGAAGACTCATTAACGATTTTATGCGATTTTTATTTGATAAGGGATCGAAGCTTAAATAATCTACCTAGACTAACTTTAGGACCCCACGTACCACTAAATGCACTAATAGGATTTTTTAGTGTAAATATATTTAAAGATCAAAGAATACATTGTAACCAAATTATGAAAGCTTTATTTATGAACCAAAACAAGTTTTCATCATCATTATCATTTGGCAGCCACAAGGCTCTTACTCGCTGAAGGCATGGGCCTTACCAAACTCTCGAATGGCAGTCGAAGCCAAAGGAACCTGAGTCTCACACGTGACGTGAGGACTCCCCTTTCGTGACCTAAGCCGTCTTGGTATGCGATTTTTTGTAAAGAGTTACCGTCTTTTGGTCATTGTTGGCATTGGACGGACATCTTCTAACTTGTTGGTATCGAATTTTATCCACTCGACTGTGTCGAGATAAGTAGGAGGGGGTTTGTCTCGGTATTCGTTTATTCTCTTCTCTAAGGCGTTATCTGCTTATAACGAGTCACGAGTGACAAGTAGCGAGCGACTACACACACATATAGATATACACAGGCATACATATGCATATCTGCCCAAAATGAGTCTTAAAAGTAGCCGATCACAAGTGATTATTAGCCCTGTCGCACAATAGCAATCCTTTTAACATGGGAAAGACCTTCTCAGAGAGGAGAAAGGAAGAGGAACGAAAGTAACGAGACTAGACCAATTATTGGTCAACAGATTAGGGTTTTCCTTCCCAGGGTATACTGTCTTTGTGGTGAGAAATCCGTTAAAAATCAGATCTATTCATGCACACAAGGATTTAATATTTATTATTATAAAACCTTAAATAAAACAAGAAAAGGATTACGACAAAATTTTCAACAAAAGAATTACAAGCTTGCTTCACCTCGCCATGCCGATGGGGTCTATTTGGAACCCCAAGTTCTCTTTTAATATAAATCTTACATGTCATAAACTTTTTTGTATTTGTTTAAAAAACGTCTAAAGAATTATAAATAATCATTGAGCTGTATTTTCCGCGATCGCTGAAAAAAATAGAAATGGTGCGATGTGCAAGTGCGAGTGACATCGCAAAGTTCGCGTTTCACTTACGCATCATATTGTTTAGTAAAAAAATCCAAATTATGAAGCATATAATGAATAACTATTTTCATTTTTGTTAAATGCTTGGGGTCTTTTTTCTATAGTAAATATACACCAGTTGACTGTTATTCCCATCTAAGCGGCGATATAATTGAGCGAGAGAGAAAGACAGAGTGTATAGCGCATTTCCTATCGTAATACATCGCTGTACGCTTCTCTATTTTACTTAAAAGTTCTTAAAAACTTGGGGTCCACAAGAGACCCCATCGGTATGTTAATAGCAAAATACGCTATTCATATTTTCAAGAATATGTATTCAACGATTCAAAAGAAAAAAGGCAAAATCTGGCAGAATGTTGTCGAGAGAACAATAAACTCCGCTTGAATGAATATGGCGACAGAAGTATTCCATACAGTGGAGGATATTGGCTCTATGAAGAGGTCTGGATTTGGAGGATAGTGAGTAGAGGGGCAAAAGGAAGATCTGGCTATTGATGAGCTACGGAAACTTAAAAAAAAATAGCACAAGACCGAGATAGATACACTCCCTTCAGGCTCGTATAAGGAGGAGATAGAGAAAGGCTCTAATTCATTAATCAAGGAAATCTTTACCAGAAGGATCGATGACATGGATCTTTGCAGAGAAGTACCACACCAAGAAAGCCCAAATAAGCCGTTACAGCATTGTCTATGACAGTAATTTTCAAAGCGGAGGTCGCAGCAAAATGGAATTTAAATTAATCTAGGAAATTTTTCTTCACGTATCCATTCTACGGAGAGTCCTTTGAAATTTTAAGTGAAAAAGGAGGGATCGAGGATCAAAAAGCTTGAGAAACACTGGTCTAGAGTGACCAGACAATGTCACATCTCCGAAACATAATGTACGTTAATACTAAGCAATGTTTAAAATATTTTTTACAACCCCATCAATATGTCAATAACAAGGGATTTTTTTCATTGGTAAGAATTAATTATTTCCCCTTTATTTCTTATGTGCAGAATTCCTTTGATATAAGTACAAGAATGCAACGGATTATGGACAAATACTGAACTACAGCTGTATTTGATTTATGATAAAAAACCATTATGAAATATTTAAAGGAAGTGATTGAAAAATATTTTTAATATAAATTTTGATAACAGACGTATCGGGCTAAGAATCCCGTATAGCCTAATTAAAAATTAAATTGTTATCATATTACTTAGTAAGATTATTATTTTTATATGAACATAATTGAATATTATAAAAAATGTGACAATGTCAAAAGAGCGATTAATTAGAAAGAATGTCAAGATAATCTGAAACTGATCCAGATATATATTATTATATATATGCCCGGATTTATTAAAATTCTCGCATATCTACGGCGATAATCTATTGCGTCCTTCAGCTTCATATATATATTTTTTTTTAATTAAATTACAGATAATCGACGTTCGCGATATCAAATGAGATCGGGATTTCAATTACATCCGGATTCGGATCGGCCGTCGATTACTATCGCCGTTTTTTTATATAATAAAAAAATATTACGATCACTATTTATTAATTTACCGCTCCGGAGAATATCTCTTGAGCCATTCCTGTTCATCCAGGAAAGAATTAGCCAACCTCCTCTGGCAATAATGTCGGGGACTTCCGCGGCGAGCAGCCGCCGAAGCCGCTGCATCTCTTCTATCTGACAATTTGACGCGAAAACACTTCATATTTTAATTATACCTGAAAAATAAATACATCAATATAGTCATAAAAAAATGTAATAATCACCAATCGTGCAACACAATGCGATAATTTATTATGCATTAAATGCATCTTAAAAAAAATATCATTTTTAGCCATATATCTATTTTATAAAAAAAAAATAACAAGACCACCCTGTCCGTATATTATTACTATTATTATTATTAGCAGTGCATCCCACAGAAATGCATCCATTTGAGAGAAAAAAAACGCACAAGCAAAAACAATAAATCCACATTGTATGCACATCATCAAACAGACAGAAACTATTCAGGTGTAAAGTGACACAGCTTTTACACACGGCGTTGTTAAATACTGCAGAATGTTATTCTTATTATTATTATTATCATCATCACAATTGACTCGTCATTATTGTCATTAATTTTTTATGGCAATGCATAATAAATTGCCGACGTCGATAATCAATTGTACGTTTATTATTATTATTTTTTTATTGTCGAACATATCAGGTATCTTAAATGCATCAAAATAATGGCAGGCAGCAAGATAAACGACCGGAGAAATAACATTGGATACTCTCAAAATGGATGCAATTCTTGGAAGCTATTCATATGCGGCCAGGCGTGCTCAATATTTTATTTTTAATTATTAAACCGATTTCTAAGAAATATTTTTTGGTGCATAGCCGCGTGGAATTGAATATTCAAGTTTTATTTGTTGACTTATTTGCATATATGTCCTTGCGAAATTGTCTTTTTATTTATTTTATAATTATTAAAATGACGTCTGAAACAAAGTCGTTATAGTCGTTATAAAATGAAAAAATCAAACTACAGTTGACATATTTTTATCATTTTTTTACGCAGAAATTTATGTTGATTTGTTTAAAATAAAATTATGTTGGGCTAGTAAATAAATATCTGAATCATATATAAAATGCTGATTATTAAAAAAGGTCATCCAAATCGATCTATAAATCCTTTTCTAGCTGGCAAAACATAAGCCAGATTATTTTTCTATTCCCTCGCTAAATTGTCCAATCTCTCTATATAACTCTGACTGGATCCAAATATTCCATTAACTATGTAAAAATAACAGAGAAAGACTGCAGAACTTTCTCCCATCAGATCTGTATATTTGAATTCCAGGACATTAAATTAATCAATGAATAAATGATATAGATTCAGGCTATTATTGTCAAAAATATACATGAAGACCATTAGGTCCACTTTAAAAATATGTAGTTTAATGACAATTAATAAGATGTTAATTGAGATGTTGATGGGAATTTTATACAGTAGAAAAAAATATAAACCGCAACCTTGCGACAAAAGTGATACAATTTAATAAAAACTTAGTTTTTAAAGCGAATCAAAAACAGTTTTGGCTGTGAAAAAGTTTTACAGATATATAAAAAGAAACGGCGGCCTAAATATTGCCTCAAAATGTCTTGTAAAGAATTGTACTTCTTTATTATTTTTATTTCACGCTTAAGCCCCTATTTTTTTAGTTGTGACTGTTTAGGATTTTATTTTTTATTTAACCCATCCGTTATGGCAGCTCGAAAACAACTGCGTTTTAAGATGGGGGTTGATCTCAGATACCCCAAGCATTTCAAGACAAGATATTCATATATTCTCCTATCTACCGTGTTATAGGAGGCTTCACTCTATGTTCATTACAGTCAATCCTCCTATAACGCCGAGATAGGGACCACGTTATAGAAACCTGCCCTATAGAAAATGAATTCTTCATCAATATCTTTACATTTTTTTTAAATGGATTATTTTAAGAATACAACGTTATCGGCTAAGTGTTGCCGAAGACTGAGCTCTCGCTGCACTTATCGTACCGGATGCGAGCGAGAAAAAACATCGCGCGCTTGGCAACAGCAGCGAATATTGTTGTTTTTATTATTTTATCGCAATTGTAGACAATACAGGTCAATGATTATTTATAATATTTATTCATTAGATGTTTAAAGACAAATATAAAAAGTTAGTGACATGTAGGATTTATATTAAATGAGTTATTCGAGAAAAACTTGGGGTCCCCAATATACCCTATCGGCACGCCTAGATTAAAACAAATTGTTTTGGAGAAGTATTCAAATTATAAAGATAATCACAAACTTATATTATGCAAAGATACAATGACGAGAGCCCTGAACATTCGCACTGAAAACTGAAAACCTGTGCTGATTTTGTACAACTGCAATTTTACAGAAATCAGTATTCATGAGAATAATTTGTATAATTAAATATAAACTATTTTTTTCTGCTTCAACATATATTATTTTTTAAATTTAACAGGTTCAGAAATGCGTATTAATTTCACAGTTTCACTCTAGTTTTAATTGGGATAAAATTTGTAGGCCAGATGTATCCCAATTAAATGGAATCTCCATATATGTTTTTTACTCTTTTATCAATGAAATGAATGGTAAAAATAATTGTTATACAATATGTTGGCATGTTAATTATACTAAAAATTAAAATATGTTATTTAATATTGCGAGTAGAGTTGAGTAGCCCTGCAGCTTTATCTCTATAGTAAATTATTGTATTTGAAAAGAAGCACACTGTAGAATCGTGCGAAAACCGAGACCCTTCGCAGTCCGTCAAATAAATGCATTTAGCAATATGGTACACGCACAAAAAAGGTAGACACCGCTGATTGTCGGCCCTTGTAAAAAACGTCTCGAACCTTGTACCTAGACAAAAATGATTTATCAACGTTTCGTTCCGACACAAATCGACTTTTATCACAAAAAAAAAAATGCTAACGCCGACCGAACACGAAGCGCACAATTAAAATACTTGTCGGAATCATAATTTAATAAGATGGCAGAGCTTTAAAGTTGGCAACAATTCGAATTAAATACGCGAAGGGCCGTCGCGAGCGTCGTCAATCAAGAAAGCTCCGCTGCAATCGGATCGCGTCGAGCACGAATCCTTCCGCTGCCCCCGGTTGAGTACACCTGAATTTCTTTTAATTTGAGATGAAAAAAAAACCGTCTATAGTGTGCTTATCCAGACTGTCGCATTCTGTTCTAGAGGGTCTGTGAATAGTGCAGATGATGCACTTCTAATGACAGGTGTTGGAGCCAGCTGCGCCGAATTCATCTATCAGCCAAAGAATTGCATGGGAAACTGCGACGGGACAAAAGCGCACGATGTGCCATTCCAGAAGTTGTCAACTTCATGCTTAGATAGGGGATGACTGCTCTAAATAATAATCGCCAAATTTATATATGAAAGAGTCCCAGGAGATCACAATCCTAATCCCAAATAATAATGCAGCGAACGATGCAAAAAAAATGTATACGATTTTCGCATTTAGTATATACAGAAATTATTAATTACTTTCTAAGATAAGTCTTTCATACCGAATTTAATCCTCTTTTTAATCGAATCTATGAGTTACAAATATATTTTTTTACAAATTTATTAAAAGAGCTTTTCATTGAAAAAATTAAAAAGAAACATCTATAGAGTTTGATCTGAAATCAGATTCAATAAAAGCTGTATATCATTTAAAAAAAAAACACGTGCTTTTTAAAGCATTTATAACTGGCGTCATAATTCTAGATCCAATATTCTAATCCTTTCCTCTCTGTTGGCCAGACGTATTGGCCCTTAACAGTTTTTTAATCAATTAAAAAAAATAAGTTTAATAAATCGCATATCAGATCAAACCCTATAGATGTTTCTCAATCATTTTTTCAATGAATATTATTCTTTTATATATGCTTAAAAAAATCTCACAGCTCCAATGAATCGAGTGGTCATGACAGATTTTTTAATCCTATTCTTATCAATTGTTTATGACAAGTACAGTCAGTCCTCGACTTACAAAAGCAGTGAATAACGATATTGCATGCTACACTTTAATTTATGAAGAAAAGAAAAGAACTAAAAGACAATTAGCACTGGATCGATACCTGAAGTATAATAGTTCGTCCATTAAAAATGCATGTAGATTCTGTTCTGTACAATATATCTAATAAATAATATATTCTTGAGTGAATATAACAATTTTTTACCAAAAATACTCAATTTTGTGCTTCCGTCGACTTACGCGATTTTTTGACTTACGCTTACTGCACATTTAATCGATCCTAGTCTTCTGAAAATAAAATAAGCATTGTCTTCGTGGAATATGGTAAATTATTTTTATGATTTATGAAACTAACGGAAACAAAAAGCTCTCAAATATGTAATTATTATCAAAGAATATTTTTCTATCATTCTGATTGACAAGAAAATTATGTCAATTAAATATAAAACGAAAGCTCAATGGACTTGTGATTCGAGGCGAGTCTTAAGAAATAGCTCGAGTCTTTTTCAATACAGTAATGTCCCGCGATTTAATATTTATTTATTTGACTACGATGGATGGATGGCATAACAGAAAAATTCCAAATCGCCATTCAGCCATATATAAAGATTACAAAGATGCAAGGGGAATGATTCTCTCAAACTAATATTAGCCACCAGTGTCAAACCGCGACACTGGTTATTTTTAATATTAATTCAGTTGGATTGAAATTTATATATTAATAATTTTGTAATTACTTATTTAAGAAAGGATAGAAATAATTAATTCTATCGTGCCAAACTACCCCCATATTTTTTTATTTTTGATATAACATGCAGAGGTAATGTGAGCTATTCCTCTTACATGCCCTCTGGCCAGTGTCATAAAGAATTCCCTGAGTTTATAGTCTTCGTCGGACACCTATCCACTACCAACATAGCTCAGTCGCGGTTAACTTTATAGATAATTCATTTATATTTTCACAACATTGGGATATGGAAAATCGTGTAAAAAGGGCAATAAAGAAAACCGATTAATATTAATCATACATGTGTATTTTAATTAATAAAAAAATAATATCGCGCTAGCAATTAATGAAGCTTTTTATTTGTTAACCTTTTCCACTCCGTGGGGCAGACGTATTGGCTTGAAAGATTTTTTAGCAAACAACTTGAACCAAGTATTTTTTATATTTAATTAAAAAAATGTTGAATAATCTGCGTTTATTAAACCCTTTATTTTATTAATCACATTCACTATTCTCTTATAAATTAATCACATTATTCCATTATCACTACATACAGCCATCACAGGTTCATTGTATTTTTAAATATATTTATTTATCATATTTACCGCATTGCTCGCGATTTCGATGTAATTAAATAAAATTGAATTATTCATTTAAATAATTATTTATTAATTAATAATTCATTTCGAAGCGATGCTTTGTCACGGGAATAATTTACGCCGGTCCACTAGGATTATTGGCATTGTATGAAATTCCTAGAGTCCGGGACAATTTGCCGAATTAATACGGATTCGTAATAGATATTTGCATATGGTACGATATGTTTTCATGTGTTCAATTCCAGAAATTTCAGAACAAACGCACTACAATGGATCAATAGGAAATTTCGCTGGGACGAAATTAAATTTTCAGGAAAAAAAATAAATGGCAATGTTTATTTAACGCTGGAATTTTAGCAATTAAATCTTTTAGAATTTGGTTAGAAAAAAAAAATGATTTATCGGTGTTACCTGAATGGCGACGAAGACTAAAAGCATTTTTTTTTTACGGCCGGCAAACAACAAGGGGATGAAGCAAACACCATTCGGCCGAGTAATAAATGTCGGCAACGTTCAATGCAGAAACGAGACAATCGACGCATTTAACGTTTTAGTAAAATTCAATGGAAACACTATTGGGAAATGTGCATTTTTATTGTAACAACTTTCTTCCATAGAAAAATATTTGTTTCAAGTCGTGCCGCCGAATCGATAACGGCTCCGACTTGGCGTCAGCCAATAAATTATAATAAAGTTTCACGAAAGCTTATCTGATGCGATTTTTTGTGCATTTTTTTTTAATATATGGATTGGGGATGATCGATGGTACGATACCTAAAAGTGCATGGTGCATTGCATCTGAGGTGCATATTATAAATATATATATATTGAAAAATGTACATTTGATTTGAACAGGAGCGTTGTCCGGCTACGACCCTCTACGCCGACGCATCGTCGGCGTCCGTAGACGACTTCGCCGTCGCGACGCCGGCGAGCAAGTGGCTCGCCCCACACACCACCCCTTGTTATATTTCTTTTTGTTTTCGCGACCGGTAACTAAGCGGAAAGGGCGAAATAAAAGGCGTCGTCACGCACTTTGCATGTGTGTTAGAAGCCTAAATTGAAATTAAAACCGAATTGATGGCGGCGTCATCAATTTGCACGGCTTCGAACTGCACGGTCCGCATTTCGAACGGACCGAATCGATTCATTTTCAAGTATCCTTTGACAAAAGCCTTAAATTAAAAATTCGTCACAGGAGTGGAGGTGGTTCATATACAGATTTCGCAGCCAAGTGTGACTGAAAGCGCGCACATTACTGGAATGGGATTTAGCAGACTCTATTAATGAAGAAAAATAATAAATAAAATCCGTTTCGTGACGAAGAACTACAAACATTGCTGAATCAATTAATATTATAATTGTTAGACATGTGGTCTTCACTGACGGATTCACCAAAAACAAAAAAAATCTGTGTTATACGATAATTTAGGTTCATTTTGCGTTTCAAGAAATATCGAAGTTTGTTAATATCCGTAATTTTTTTATCAAACAATCGACAAAATATACATTTCGGCGAATTCTGAGGTATATTTTTTGAAAAATTCTATGTCAGCCGACGCAAGTTCTCTTTCAATTTTTATATTATGTAGTGCAAATCGCTTCTTAAAAATTTCAAACCATCTAGCAGAAAAATTGTGATCGTTGATCTTTAGATGACGATTGTTCAGTTTTTTTAAATTATTAATTTTAAATAATGTTTCTGTCTATAGGTATGTTTTTGTTATTTAGATTTCTATCCATATCATAAGACCCTTTCCATTTTTCTATTAATACTATACGCGCAGTTTTTTATACGTTTTTTTTAAAATCGTGTTATAAAAAGCGTTATACAAAAAAATTACAATAATCATCAACCGTGTTGTATAAATCTACGTTATACGAGGCTAGGGTTTACTTGGGTACCAACATCAGATCGACATTAGTTCGGAGATAAAAATCAATATCAGGATTAATATGGCGAGAAGTACTTTGATGTGTGTGCAACTTTGCATACATCATTCGTGGATCAAAGTATAACCTTCTACAAACCATCATGGAGATAAAAATGGAATCGAGGTTGGAAAATAAGAAGCTATCGTGGTTCTGCAACATATTAAACTGTACTTTAGAAACCCGATTAGGAGTTTCAGAATTATTCTTGCTCGCCATAAACGTCAAAAATATGAGCTTACGTCTGAAAACGGACAAAGCTCCTAAAGAAGAAGTCTTCATTGCAAGCCCAGCTTCTCTTCGTGTAGAGTTCGTCTGATCAATCGTCTTATTTCTAAATAAATCTCCATAATTAGTCAAATACAAAAAGTTTGCGACAGGTAGGATTTATATTAAAAGAGTTATTCGGGAAAAATCAAAAACTCGGGATACCTAATATTAGCTTTAAACCCTTATTTTTTCGTTCAGGTTCAATAAAAAAAAATGGATTTAGCTAACTCTTTGCGACAGTACTCGAAAAAACAATACTATACTGATGATCCTTCTATAGCGCCCTAGAAGACTAAGCACTCTAAGTCTTTTTAATCGTGTATTGTAAAATAAACAAAATCGAAAAGGGATTGACCTTTTTTAATAAGCACTATGGGAGGGACTGACGCACACGGCTCTCATATTAAACGAACACTGCCTATTTTTTCGCCATATGATCTGATTTGAGCTTTAAAAGAATGTGTTCGATCTTACATTTTTTTATTGTGAGACGGCAAACGACATCTCATAAAGCTCTAAAATAATGAGTGATGTAATAGATCCCCCAAAGAAGCGCTGATAAGCAAGTCAGCATTCTTGCAAGGTCCAATTGTCATAATATTATTTTGTTATTATGATATTTTTCAGGTAAAATATTTTGTATTATTTCATCAAAGCTACAATTTATTATATTAATACATCTAGACTGAGATAACGATGATTGATATTGATCAACCCGCGTGCATTTGCATTCTATGCTCCTTAAATTATTAATAAAAAAAAATATATAAATAATGATCCATGTGATTTTTGCAGCCCAATTTGCAACGTATAACGATTTCTAAATTGAGTAATAAATTACACGTTTATAGTGTAAATTTTGATAATATACTCGTGTGTTTGATCACGAAGGCTCAGTATTTCTCATATAAAACTTTTATAAACTGATAATATTTGACCTCGTTTCCTATTCCCGAATCGTAAAGACACACAAACACTATCCGCAACTCCAGACGGCATCGTTCTCTCCCCCCGTCTTCTATTAATAAATTTTTGTATGAGAGCATTCGTATATTGTGCACACACTTTTTTTTTGCTCGGATCGCAATAATGAAGGGTCCTTTTGAAATTTTAATAATAACACACATTATCGCATTTCTTCATTATTTTCGCATAGAAATGTGTATGAGCCGCTATTCAGGCCCGGAATAAATAATAAAAAAAGTGAGCAACGCGCACGTGTAATTGCAAACGCAAACGGTATTCACGTTTTATTTGTTTCGCCACTTGATAAGCTGTGCCCGCCCCCGGCGTAGGGGTTGGGAATGGGTTGCGACCGGCGATGATGGGACGGGCCTCATTATATTCTTACGGGTCAAACTTTTCGTGTGTCAAGTGCGGTTCGCCGATCGCATGTCTGCACACGTCGAAAAATGTTAAGGCGCCGCGGCGTAGAAGGTCGTAAGCGCCGGCCGCGCGCCGAGAGCGTGCTCCGGGCATATTACCATCGCCAACAAAGTTTGACGTATAGGCGCTAAAGTTGGTAACATTATCGCTATATATCCCGACGGTAAAAGCTGTATAAAAAGTTAAACGTGTAATTTATTCAGCGCATTTTTAGCGAAGAGCATGGGGCGGCGGTTGGGGGGGGGGCGGACGACGGCTCTTTTCAGACGACAAAAATTACGCGAATTTTCCGAAATTGGGACGGTGTCGTGTTCTGAACGAGCTCCATAGCACGAGCGTTATTTTCATTGCACTGAAATGCAATATGATTTTTTTATGCGATTTCTTTAACCTGTGCTATCATCATTAACCCATTTTTCTCAAAATTCGTGATAATTTCAATTAAACATGATGACATATGACATAATTCGAGATATGTTCATTTTCTTTACATTTGTATTGGTTTTAAATTATATTTTCAAAAATTGGATAAAATATATCTACATAATCGGCCAAGTTGTTGGAGCAGAGTAATGGCTCTGGTTTCTGAGAGCACCTGTCCTCGCATATGGCGGAAGAAAAAGCACACGCGAACGAGCTCGATGGTAGTGAGGTGGCGCCCATTTGCCCTTATACTCGCACCGCACAAGGGGGCTATGTACTGCGCCAACCAACAGCTTGAAGAAGTGCTTTTCCAAGTAAATCGACCTTCTTTTCTCGAGGGTTACATACCCCAGGCAGCCTTGTACCCATGCGTTGGGGTATAAACTGAAGTAGAATCCAAACTCCCTCATGTAGAGATATCTAAGAAATTTCGTCTGTATCTTCTTTAATTTGAGAGAATTCGAGGCGTTATAAGGCCCCCATATAATGGAACCTGATCCAAGCAAGCTCCGAACAATGCATCGTATAGCACTCGTATGACTAAAGCTCTACGTATGTGATGAGAATTTCTCAAGACGAAGCCCAACACGCTTGATTATCTCATACAGACGTCCATGTTAACTAAATTTTAACTTAGAATCAAACAAAATAATCAGATCTTTAACCTTTTCAGTGCGGGGCGCATGACGTACATGCGCAAACAAATCGTGTCCAGGGTGCGGCCGCATGTCGTACATGCGCGAGATTCTTTAAAACTTGAACTTGTCGTTACATGTAAACTAAACCGAGTTAAGTGATGGTGTTTGTTTTAAAAATTAGCTAATAAACACAGCTATCAATACATATACAACATATTACAAGAAATTTATAGGAACCATGTAATATGTACATATTAATAGTAACGATTCAAATCGCGCGTGGTGTTTCATTCAAATCTCCGCAGTAGTATCGGTGACGTATCTCGACTCAGGGTTTGTTAAGGGTGTTCCACGTACATTATGTTCCACATACACGTGTATGGATATAATGGTATAAGAAAATTGCATTTCGCATTTTTGATTTTGATTCCTATTTCCATTTTTTCTCACTTAATCTCTGTTTGAGCAATTGATATTTTGTTCGATTTATTATTACGAAAATAGAGTGAATCGAGTTTATTTTTTTAGTTGAGATGGAAGAACATATCCTAATCAACATGTTTGCATAAATCTCTTATAGTAAAATGGTTGGTAAACGGTGAATACAAATTTACATTGCCAAAAAATAATTTGGTCCAAAACGGCGCCGCACTCAGATGCAGAATCGTGTTTAGACCCGCCGTATTGAAAGGGTTAACAGACGATTGCTTAGGAAGAGTTACGTTCCCAAGTCTGTAATTAAAGATGATGGGCTCCTTTGATCTAGAAAATGTCATTCTTTGACATTTTCCATTTCTTGAAGTAAATATAACGAGTAGTTTTTCTCAATACAATTAACGCATATACTCTTTTAACCCTTTCGCGAGCCGTGGGAAGCGGGCTTTCCAGTGATTTAATTCGCTGCAAAAACCACTTGGTAAGCACGTATTTCATTTTTAAAAATAGGGACATTTAGCGGAATTCGTCCACCAACCTGATGCAATAGAAATCTTTATATTGACCGTAAGATAACCATCCATATAATATCCAGTTTTATAGTGGCCGGGGCACGCGGTGGTTTGACTGGAGTGAAAAATTAGTTTTATCAAGACAAAATCTTATTTTTTTATTTTTATAAGAAATTTAACGATGTTCTTTTGCACTTTGTTTATTATAAACAATATAAATTGTTTCATATACTTCTGATTTTTTTTTTCTGATGTTTTCACTTCCTGATGAAGAAACGTTATCCGACGATATCCAACGTTTCAATATAATTGTTTTTTTATATATGTATATACTTATTTTGCATTCTATATATGTTCATTTTTTTTTATTATCTTTTAATTTTAAATATATATGATTTTATCTAAAAAAACATTTTTTTTGTTTGTATATTATATATATTTTTTTTCCACATTTGCCTTAAATTAGTATTTTTGACTAATGTTACCAAAAATAAAAATCGTAAAAACCATCTAGAAATAATTGGCCCTTAAAAGGGTTAATATAACCCACATGACAAAGCTTTTCATATTTGTATAAAAAAATGTAGAATATTATAATTAATCATTGATATTTAATGTCTGCAATTGCGAAAAAAAATTTATAATGGACTCGATGTTTTTTCTCGCTCGCATCCGGCACGATGTACAAAAGCTCAGTCTGCGGCGAAACATTGTATAGAGCGTGTGATGTTTACGCGTCATATATAGTTAAAAAATCCAAAAGAACGATAAAATTATGAAGCTATTGAATCCATGAATATATTTTTATTCTTAGAATATTGATCAAGAATTCATCAATGAGGATGATTCGGACGATGCAGTTTATTTCGAGCCGCCGTGAAGGATTGGTTAAAAAATCACTGCTCACTTTTACAAGCTCAAACTTGAAAAAATACTGTATTAGATGATCTTGTCAGCTAATGATTGATGCAATTTCAATTTATATTCGTCAATGGATATTGGAGTGGTGATAAACAACAAAATGTTCCAATATTGGAACATTTTATTACATTTCGTTTGCCCAAAATTAGTATAATATCAGTGATTTTAACGAGATATTAAAGCATTGGATTAGATTAGGCAATCTAATTGTTATTTTGTTTTCTCATGATAAATGCAACATGTTGAGGTATTTATGGACATTTTTGTTTTAAAATACAAAAATACATTTTTTTCAGTGAGATAGATGATGAACCAGAATTTGTGGTATCCTCGTTCAAACATTGGTTTTAGCTCCTTGTGTGTAGATAATTTATAATCAGTTTATCTTGTATTAATGTGGATTCATCCGAGTTTAATAGGTCTACTTACAAAAGGGCTCAACATCCAATCGAGGATAATCAAGTGAACAATCTAGCAACAAACGGAGATATTGTACTTTTAATTTAGAATGAGTAAAAATAGCTAATAACTTATTTATTGCTATTTATATTAACTTTCATAATAATGAAAATGAGTCACAATCATTTTACTTTATAGTAAACCTTTCGCAGACCCCTGGGGGTCCGTTAGAATCACATTAAGAATCACTGCGTTAAATGATCTTGGTTTTTTCAGCTTTTCCAATCATAAATCGTTTCATTTTGTGAGTTTCAGTGTTTTTAGACGCAATGGTATTTTTAAAATCAGATTTGATATTATGCGCGGATAGTCCGCCAATGATTATTATATTCTAGGAAAATCCTTATTAACATTTTAATAATATAGTTTATTAATAAGAAGGAAATCAAAATATTCATGTTTAAATAATTATAAACGATATAATATAATAATTTGCTTTATTTATTTATCCGATAATAGACGTAATGGGCGTAAACACATTATATTCCAAGACGATATTCACTTATATATGGGTTTTGATAGAGATTTTTGCGGGGGTGGTTGATTGTTAGACTCACATTCACCCCCTGGCCAGTTTCGTATGGAATTCATAGAATTCCTCCGACGGTTAACCTATCATTTGGTATTTGACTTCAATCGCGGTTAACTGCACAATCATAATAGATCGTTGTTACCCACACATAACTAATTATTATTTTTATTCTACATTCCTTTTCTAGTGTCTGAAGTTGGTTATTATTATTTTTAATCTGATGAAAACCTTACCGACGAGGACTTTTTACAACGAAGATATCAAATAAGAACAGGACATAATTTGATGTTATATGTTTCGCGTAATGTTTTTTTCTCGCTCGCATCCGGTACGATGTCACGGGAACGAGTAAAATATGCGAATGACACGTGCTGCAAGAGCTCAGTCTGCGGCGAGACTTAAGAGTTAAGAAATCTAAAATATCGACTAAATTATGAAGCAGATCATGAATAACTGACTAAAATCTAATGTCAAAATTTTGCCAAAAAAGCTTGAAGGGAGAATAAACCTGCATTTTTCATATATATTTTTATTTGTTTTCATTCTATATTTTATTAATTACCGTATCTCTATCTACGATCTTATGTTAAACTGTCTAGTTTAACGTCGTTTCGCTCAAAACTCGCTAGGATTATTTTCAGGTTTCTTTCGCTACCATGCGTTGATATCACTTTTGTATAAGATTTTTCCCAGAACGCATTTTCCAATCACACCTCGATCATTTTTAGCCACAATATAGAATTGAAATCTTTACAAACAATTCAGCTTTCATATATAAAATAAATGGCAATTTGCGCGGAAGTGGCTGAATAATTACGGCCGCTTGTTTGCTGAAAGTTTTCCGAATACCTTTTCGCACTGTGCACGAAACTATTCAACTTTGGCACCGTGCGGGGATGTTCATGCACAGCTGAAAACTTGACGCTATAATTAAATCGCGATCACGCCATCATTGCAACACACTGCAATTTAAATTGCATGTCCAATTTTGGGTCGATTAATTATCGATTTAAGATATTAACATCGTAAACTGCAATCAGCTGTGTCGATTAGATTATGATAAAATTGGAGAACTAACCAAAAAGTAATTAATTAACAATTTAATTTTCATCATTTTCCAACACTTTTTTACCAGCGTAAAGGCAGTTGTTCGATTACCTTTTTAAAAAAATTTTTTACCTCCTAATGTATGCTCTAACAATCTGAAAAGGTGGTAATATGACGGCTTAAGATCTGGTGAATGGGGTGGATGAATTAAAAGTTCCAATCCACGCTCCCTTATTGTTTCCTGTGTTATTTTTGTAGCGTGAAGCCTCGCGTTATCGTGTTGAACCACTCTTTTTTGTTATTGACTAAAACAGATCGTTTTTTTATGAGCTTTTGTTTCATTCTGACCGTGTTCAAGCAATTCATAGTGTATAATTCCAGAAAAATCCCACTACACATAAAAGGACTTCCTTTATTGTTAGTGATGGTCGAGGAGTTGAAACAGGTACTTCTCTGGAAGAAAGCCATTGTTTTTTCGTACAGGATTATTGTATAGCACCCACTTATCATCCTCAGTTACAATTCGCCGCAAAAAAGGATCGGCTTCATACCGAAGCAAAAGAGAAGCGCAGATGTTACGCCATTGATCGAATATGATTCTGAGCTGTAGACACTAGACAGCCGATCTTCAATAATAATTCCTCAATTGTTTAATGAGGATCTGAATCCAATCGCCTTTAGAATATCATCGTCTAATTTTTAGAGACATCTTTGAGATTCCTATTTCCATTTTTTAACATTTTAAACCAGCTATGACACTTATTTGATAGCAGAATATCCCCGTAAGTATCGGTAATTTTTTTCACTGCTTCGTTTTCCTTCATTCCTTGATCGAACAAAAATAGCATACAACGACGTATGTATCCTTCATATCTTGTTGGCCTTTGACATCTTTCCCCCGTGGTAGAAAAATAAAATTAACCGAAAAACAAAATTTACAACCATAGTTTTAACGTAATCGAAGTAATTTTGATTTCTTTTCGGTCCCTTCTCTTTATATATGATAAATGAATGCAACGATTGTGTACGTATTCGGTGTAAATGTAGCAGTGCTCGATCCCCTTCTTCGCCGGCGACGATCAGCTCGTATCTTCAATAGATCCGTGGCTTTGCTCACTTCGCCGTCGAGATGGCGTGCCAAAAGAATGGCGTGGTAATCGATACTGTGGGTATCGTGCCGGCATCGCGGCACGCAGCCCCCGGCACGGCTTTGTGTTACACGAGCCTGGATCGGATTTGCAGCGGAAGAACGAGCGGTCGTTCCCGATCCCATTCAAAACCTATTCTCTTCCCCAAATATATATTAATCATTTACACGGCTGACACCGCCGAAGCATCGTCGACGTATATAGCAGTGCTCGTTTGAATACTCAGGGTCGTAAAAATCAATGGCTTGTCTCTAATCTTTCACGTCTCCTGTTGGCCATTTATGGAGAAATATGGCGGTGCGTGTCGGGCATCTCGAAGTGCCGAAACGGATGTTCCATATGCAGACTCGCCAGTTCGTCCGCATCACAATTGGTCGTTGAGTTCTTAAATGTGAGCGCATCGGCGGACTTCGACGAATCCAGCGTACTATTAACCAACCAGAAGCCATCATATGGAACAAATTATAATATATTGTTATGGACGAATCCAAGTTCGCAATAAGGGCATGCTTCTTCAGCATGTCGTAAATGTACACTTCTTTAGAAACGCTATTCTGCGTGGATATAATTTATATTGCACATTACCTACTCAAAAAGCTTTGTGTCCGTAGCTAATCGAAGAATATTAAAATTAAACGAGGACAAGTAAAATATTAACGTCACTGATTGAAGAATTTATTTAATACTAAAGTTATAAGTTCTAAAGTTCCTCAGCATGCACTTCGCTTCCGAAGATCATTCTTCTATAGACTGAAATATGATCGTTTAAAAAAATCGAATAAGGATATCCGGAAATACTCAATATTTTCTTTACCTTTGGATCCACTGGCTGTCGACGGGCTGGGCCGAGGTTCCTCTTCCTGTATTTCGCTTCCCTGTCGCTCCCGGGATCTTTCCAAAGTCGGCTTATATCTGATCTTTAAAAAAAATCTATTGAAATACGAGGAAATTCGGAAATATCTACCTTATCATCAGAACTACTCTACGTCGGCGGACTAGGTGAAGATTTATCCGCTTGCATTCTGTAAAGGGCTATTACTAAGAAAATGGGACAATTTCCACCGATTAATTTAATCAAAGTCAATATATTTATGAATTCTTAACATTTTTTAAAAATGTATTATTCTAAGAATATTATATTTTAACTAATCAACATGACGCGTAAATGACAGCAATCCCGGTAATTTCTCTGAGCTCCGTAGCACGTGTCAATCGCACGTTTCACTCGCACTCGGCACATTGTACCGGATGCGAGCGAGAAAAAGCATCGCACGCATGGAAACAGCAGCGAATATTGTTTTATTTTTTTTCCGCAATTGCAGACAATAAAGAATAATGATTATTCATGATATTTATTCTTTAGAATTTTTTAGACAAATTTAAAAAGTTTGTGACATAAAGGATTTATATTAAAAGAGTTATTCGAGAAAAATCAAAAACTTGGGGTAGCCAATATACGCCATCGGCACGGATGGTTAATAGAGTATGTTATTAACCATTCTATACCAATCAGCATTATAGAAGACTTAGGGCAAACGAGGTGTGTAAATTAAACAAAATCATTACATCAAACATTTTTTCATTCTCATATGTTAAATAGCATATCGGAAAATCACCCTTATCATTTGAAATATTTACAATCAGCCCTTCTATAGCACAGAGATCAGAACTAAGCTATAAAACTCCGCCTTATAGAAGACTAAGCATCCATACAAAATTTAGAGATATTTTATTATGAAAATTGTACATTTAACGTTTTGTAGAAAACAGCAAACTAGAAAGACGCACAATAGGAGGATTTACCGCATACGCTGTCGTATAGTAGGGAGCGCTATAAGAGGGATGACTGTGTAGTCAATCCTCGATCATTCGCATTTACAACGAATAAAATCGTATTTTTTTACAGTTTTTGGTAAATATTCTACAGTAATCTTTCAACAATCTATAATAATTTTTGAAAAAATTGATACCTTGTGGAATTACATACAAACCGATTTATTTCTTTATCCCTTATAAAGGTGCAAAGAATTTGCAGAAATGGGGAAAGATAGGATTTTAAAAATTTAGGATTATCAGAATGTAGAACAATCACTTCAATGTTATATTTAAATTTAATAGAGATGAGAAAATCGAACAATTAGCCAATATTATTATACAATTTGGTAAACTAAATATTCTAAAAATTGACACAGAAGAATTCACAAATCTTTTACTCTGGAATTTATTATTAAAAAGAAAAAACAGAAAAACTATACAAACTAACTCTGCTATCGCTGAAAAATCGCTTGAGATTTGTACGATTTTCTTAATATTTTTTTTAAACACCCTCATTTAAGTACCATCTTCTTTTTCCTCTAATTATGTTCTTTGTCAGACCCTTCAAAGACAGGGTTTCAATGTATTCACCATAAAAAGGATTACATATAGATTATTATTAGATAAATTGCTTCGTATATGTCAGGATTATCCTGATATGGATATCAAAAATTTCTAAAACTCTTCCGGATACATCGCATTACAGGATTCCGTAGTTGTATACATCGAAATAAATTATAAAATATATAAAATTAGTAACTAGATTCTGCTGGCCAGCGGCATCAATTTCAGGACAATCAAATCTTTAAATGCAATACACTTTATGCGAATATTATTTAACACCATGTTAAAGAGGCGGTTCTATTGACTGAAATTTTAATTTTAAAAGGCTTTAGAAAAGAAATAGCGAAAGTGCCATTAATATCCGAGTACATGTACAAACGCTCTTCAGTATAAAAAATCACTGCGGTGCAGAAGGCAAGGGGAAACCACTGCACTATATATTCCCATGAAAACCATTTCCATGGTCCTCCATAAGGGGAATCATGCACATGGTCACGATCCTCAGAAATGAGGGAAAGTGGATTAATATCTTATACATGTACAAAAGTATTAAAACTTTGATATATGAAAATGTTAATAATCGAATAATATATCGGATGGTGATTGATTTGTCACCATTTTCACGCAAACGGATGCGTTATATATTAAATAGTGACTCTGATTTTTTGCATATGTATTTATTCAAACAAAAGATCCTTGATCTTCCGGGTTCGGAAGTTTAATTGTCTTGACTTTATTAGTTAGTTGCCAAAAAAAAATACTTATGATTTAATGAGCTCTGCATTTTTTTACATAAGAATTAGGCTTAAAACCAGGTCTTATTTTTTTAATGATTTTATTTGTATTATAACTTTTTAATAAACTAATATTAATATATTTTTTTCGGGTAAGCTCTGCAAAAATTACGATTAAATGCTTGAGCTATTGTATTCGCCAGAAACTACCTTCTGTGGTTTTTTAACGCAAATTATTTTAAATATACATTAAACCCTCATACAACGCTTCATTTATAATGAGTTTTCTATAACAAGTTCGACAGCTCCTCCTATACCGCTCCTTCGAAGAACGTAAATTTTCAGGGTCAAATGGCATATTTCGCAATTATTTAATACATTGCCCAATACATACTAAAAATAAGATAAGAACATTTAATATATGCGAAGTGCTTTTGCTTTCTATAACGCACATTTTCTATAACGCAGTCCCGATTTCTTTGTTATAGGAGGGCTGACTGTACACTCTGTTTTTTTTACACGGTAATTACGTTTCAATAAAAACCGTGTAATTAATCTGACTCTTAGAAAAATTGAAGATTGGTTTCCTCAATTTATTTCCTCGACTCGTACATACTTAATTCTTATTATTAGAAAAACCTGGGCTGTGGAGTCGTTAAAAAATAACACGACTCCGACCCCGACTCCGAGTCCGATGTTTACCAACAACACGACACCGACTCCGACTCCGATTCCGACTCCACGACTCCGACTCCACGACTCCGACTCCACGACTCCGACTCCACAACTCCGAATCCGACTCAAAAAAGTTCAATTTTATCAGGTTGTTTTCCTACCTCTGCATATCATAAAATAAAACAAGATCAGAGCTTTAATTAGTTGCGTTTATTCTTAAAAATAGCATTGGATTCTATTCGGTTCATTCTGCCACCAAATTCCGCCTGCAAGTTTAATATTCGTGCACAATACACATTCATTATAATAATTATTATAAAAAAAATGTATTTTAAATTTTAACGAAAAAAGAGTCGGAGTCGCTCGTTTTTCACGACTCCGACTCCGATTCCGGCCAAAACACCGCGACTCCGCATCTCCGACTCCGACTCCACATCCCTGAGAAAAACTGTATTGTTGGAGTTTTAATCCTTTCTACTCTATTTACTTTTAGTCGAATCTATGAATTACTCTAATTATACTTTTTTACAAACTTATTAAAATTCATTGGGAAAATTAATATCTCTGATCTGATATCTGATTGAAAATAGACATTATTTTTTTTTAAATTAAATAAAAAAGACTTGGTTGAAATGTTTTGCCAAAAAATCTATTGAGCTAATACGTCTGAACCACGGTGTGATTAAAAACAAGGGGTTAAAGCTCGTTCTAGGTTGGAATTATAAGACAGAGAATGCTGATTGATTCCCAGAATTTAATAAATAAATATTTTATTTCTGGGAATCGTGTAAAAATATAAAACGTGTTCTTTTTAGAAGACCGTGTAAAAATGAATTTCTTTATTCGTGATATCGTGAAGCGATAAATATTATTATTATTATTTTTATATAAACTATTAATCCCCTTTCCCTCATTTCTGAGGAATGTGACTATATCGACGATTCCCATTATGGATGACCAGTGGTTTCCTCTTGGACTCTGCACCGTGCCAAATTTTTTAATACTGAAGATCGCTTTTATCAGCTTTCTATCCTTTATTTTTGATAATTATTTTTTTGTGAAATTAAGGTCATCAGCCTTCACCCCACCCCTGTGTTGACCAGCGTTATTCAGAATTCTTTGAGATACTGGGACACGTTTTTACTATTTATTTATATAAAGAAATGAAAAAAAAATTATTCGTTTTAGCAATGAAAATCTTTTTTTTATATATTCGTAAAATAAAATTAATGAGAGTAAAACGAAGATTGGACCAAAAATATCCAGGGTGGAAAAGTTTAGGAATCTATGGTCTAATATGTGGATCTCTATCTCGGTCATTATTAAGGGGAGCAGTTACACTTTATTGCCATTGTCAATTTATCAACTTATTTATGGCAATCGTTAAATTTGACCTTAGGTTTCAATAGTCTAGTGAATTTTGAATTAAAAAAATAATAATAATAAAACCACGATTATTCCGATAGGCGCCAATCCATTAAAATTATTTCATAATATGGGCCCTGGCAAAATTCTTGTTGATACCTGGACCTTTTGATGAGCGTCCATTATTGTAGGTCTCGAACTGAGTTGCCCCTGGCACCGGACTGTCGCTGACTGCAGGCTATGTTCAAACATTTTTTTTTATATTATGGACGAATATCCCATAATTTCTACACAACTCAAAAAAAAATATGTTACTAAATCACATCGTGCGCCCATTAAATTAATAATAATAATATATAATAACAATATGCTG
>JAGXCT010034534.1:2724-66347 GCA_022495035.1 Philopotamus ludificatus
GATCGCTAATATCGATCTCCGAGAGGCTAATAAAAAGAAGATTTTTTCTTTCGCGTAGAATCCATATATGTAGTGGTTTTTTTTTTTTTTTTGGGGGGCCTCAGAATTAAATCGCGCCTAGGGCCTCTCAAGTGCCAAATCCGCCCCTGACTAAGTCTCTGTATTCGCCGGATTTGGCACAACATTATGATGTATCTCACGGCGACAATTGTTTTCATCATTTACGATAACATAATCCGAATTTAATGTTGCGCCAAAAACCGGACGATACAAATCCGGTTTTTTTTTATTGCGCCACACGATTCACTCTCTAATATTGAACCGCCGTTTGTTGCATTTGTATTGCTATTTCCAACGCCGGATTCGTAATCCGACGTAATTTTCTTCTGTATTATCCAACATTGCCGAATCGTGTGTGGCTGCTATTATGATGTATCGCATTATGGCCGTGTCGATTTTTGGAACGAAAATCACCAGAAATCAACTCACGACATCCTATAGTCAAAAAAAGAGAAGTCGGTCATTTAATTCCACTTAGGTCGGACGCGTAATTGCGCGTAATGATCTGGAACGCGAATTGAAAGCGCGTTATGTAAACGCTATGTCGTCAAAAGGGCATCGAGTGCAGAGACGCTGCAAACAGGTGAAGAAGAAAAATGGCCGTCGATTATCGGTCTGCGTTACTTAATGATGTTGTTGTGGATCGGAAACAATTGCATCAAACGACGCCGACGGCGCCGACTGCAACTTCCTGGTGAATTGATGCGTCTTCTTCGTGCCGCGAGGTCATCTGCAGACTGTGGCAACGTACGAGTTCCAGAGTTGTATTCGTTACCTTTAAACAATGCAAAAGATCATTTGGAACTCGAACTGGTTGACAGTCTTGTCGATATATAATACCATTGTACCATGGAATGGACAGGGATGGAGAAACTAATGGATAATTAGATAGAAAAGCAATGGTTTTATAATTTAACCAGTATAATCATCAATCATCTTCACTTCTGACTTTCTCAGACACAAATCGTATAAAGATAACTGTCTTGTTTCTATACATCCATTAAGCAGATGCTGCCAGTTAGACAGTGCTCCAAAAACACTGTCTCGTATTTTTCAAATAACTAAATATCGAATCAAGCCCATTGATAAAATAATATTAAAAACTATATATAAGGTATTGTGTGGAAGGTTATTTTATTTCAATTGAGCCATCGGCTGTTATGATTCTTCAGGTATCAAGCTAACCATTTTGATGCGCGCCGTCTATATGGCCAGATTGTGCGGCGCACACAAGCGCCCGGATAGTTAGAGGCGCCAAGAGGGATGATTTAAAATATAACATAATAATTTTATACAATAAATTATATTTGTTAAAATCGACATTAAATATTAAATAAAAATATAAGTGGCCGTAGTTCATCTTTTCAAGCACGCCAGACGTCAAGTATAGAATAATTTCATTAATAAGACAATGGTGGAATGGTATAATCAGTGGCGGCTTATGGATAAAATATTTATAAAATATTAGAGCGCTACGGAAGATTAAAAATTAAATAAAGTATATATCGTTATTTATAAAAATGACTCAGTATAGACAGCGTGGGACTGCTAGGAGTCGCAGCGCAACACGGCGCTTAGCGATGAGACCTCTCCACACCTTTGCCGCCCCGCATCCATTCAATACACGACGCTGGTAGCGCTTATTATCAGACAGCGATCTTGCTCTTCACCATACGGCGTTACACTAAATATAAATTTAATTTATATTTTCATATACATCATTTTTTCTTAATTTGCTGGGGGTGCTGCAGCTCCTCAGTGTATATGGATGAGCCGCCTCTGGGTATTCTACAAGTGTCTTTCTTCAATTTCCTCTATCCAGCCGTCCGAAAATCTGCTATAATGCTAGATCTCTAATTTTATCTAGTTAAACTAATATGGTAGGCATTTTTTCTTCCCTTTTCCTCAAAATTTTTTTTGTGTCTGAAGAACGGTAAAAAATAACATCAGGTATTTTGTAAATAAGTCTTTTAATCTTCAGTCAATAAACTCATAAATCTTCGTTATCTTGTCTTATCACTGTCTGTGTTAGCAGATCAAAGAACAGTATTCTGCGTTTTTAATTATGTTTTTCATTAAGCAACCCTGTTGATTGTTTAACAGTTTATCAATAATTAGAACAATCTAGACGTGATTTTTATTCATCATTGAAGAAGAAAAAATAGTATTGTAGTAAGCTCGATTCTAATGACGATAGTGCAATGTTGTCGTACAACAAATTGAGGGCATTCTTCAAACTTCCACTTTTTACACGGTTTCCGGTCCATTTAGCCCTCGACCACCTGTCACCTGAGACAATCGACGATCACCGCGCGGACGCCGGATGTCCGCGAGTCACGTGCCACGAGATGTCCACCGCAAATCGACGCTTCGGCGTTTCCGATGTGGAGCACCGCAGCTCTCGGCGCTCCAGTTCCGAAATGGATGCAATGGCTGCATCCATTTCGTTCGCAAATCGAATCCATTTTAATCCGGACATATCAGATTGCTCGGCCAGATTTCGGATAATTATGTACAATTCAGCGGTTTGATGTTGTTAACTAACGGTGAATATAAAAAAATGGCCGCGTTGCCGTTTCATTTACATGGATTGCCGGGTTTGCAGAAATTTTGTGATGTAACTAACGGTCGCGGTGCATGCCAATTCGTACCGGCGTTGCATGTTGCGAATAGCGTTTGGATAGTTAAATCTAGAAATGGTTTCATATTGAATAATACGCGGTTTGATCCAAAAATATTGCGAATTTACAAAGCAATTTAAAAAATAGAGCGTTTATAAATCGTACAAACGTGTTCGGGAGGGCCGTGTGGACGTTGAAGATCAGAAGTCATCTTCAAGGGCCCCCTTAGATGCCCTTGCACATCAAAAACCAACAATAACGTAGAAAAAATGAACATGTAAAATGATTACGGACAATCGTTGAATCTGAGAAGTTGCTAATGTTGTTGTCCATCAATTGGTTCGTGCTTAGCATTTTTTTAAATTTTATTTAAATAGAGTCGAGTCCGTATTGAACATGGTGGCGATGGCGGTTGGACGCAATCATGATTTCGTAGATTCTATGGGAGCCAGGCCGCTTTTCAGGCCAATTCGATGACATGTGTGCTACAGGAGGTACTCGTAGCTCCCGAAATTGACCCTAGTCTCGTCTGATTATTATTGTTACAATCCCCGCGTTGGCAACTCGACTTCCGGGCTTATGGCTGTCGACCTGAGACGTGTTCGAAGAGCCAAGATAACCTAGAGGATGACCGTCACAATTCTGGCATCGGGGTTGTGGCGGACATGTCTGGAGAGAGCGTAGTGTCTTCCAGGTGCCAAAGACCACGGCAGGGTTGGAAGGCCACACAAAAAAATAAGGTCCAATCTTTGCAATGTAAGCTTGTGAAGAGTCAATAATACCAAAGAAAAGAATGTGAAAGTTCTGCTCATTAATTTCTTCGATTCGATAGAGTATCATCCGGTAGTTTTACGCCATTAACGTGAGGTAATCCGAGGATTTGTGGCTAAACAACGCATCAGCAATTGCATCTAGATAATGCATATGCTTACACTTCACTGCTTCTTAGTGATTTTTTAGCAAAAACAATGCCTTAACCGTGGTACTCATCGGAGATAGCCACTGTGACTTCTTTCTATCTCTGAAGACAGTGACGGCTCGTCCATTACACTGCGGAGCTGTAGAACTACAAGAAAATTGAGGAAAAATATATTTTTATATATTAGTACATGTGTCTATTGGCGCTACCAACGTCGTGTATTGTATAGATGCGGGGTGGCAGCGGGGTGGAGGGCGGTTTTGTCGCAAAGCGACTTTCACTGCGACTCGGAGTAGTCGGGCACCATCCATACTGAGTTACTTCTGAAATATATTGTTTTTTTCAATTTTTAACCTTACGCAGCACCCTCAAATCTTTTACCCATGAGCCGCCACTGCCTGAAGATTGAAAAAACATGAAAAAATGCAATTTTGTCAACATTGAAGACATGGATATAGAATCGCTTAAGGAACTAAATGCCAAATCGAAAATTACGTCTCATAAGTACTTCGATGATTGTAAGTTAGAAGGTCTCTATATATTTTGTACCCAGGATAAAGCTGTGTCATACCGGTCCGACACGGTTCCATCCCTTGCCATTCACCCACATCGCATATACTGGCTTGGGACCGGTTCATTCCAGGCAACAAAAGCAGTTTTTTTTTAAACACGTGATGTTAAAATATAATGCTAGACTTTTTTAAGAAAGGGAAGAAGGGAGAGGGAAAGTGACTTTGCACAACTTTTCGAAAGTCCCTCCACCGGAAGACCCGAGGAAACGCCGCATCGAACATCATGGAGTAGGTCGTGACGCGCAGCGTCCAGGTAAAGACAGGACCGCAGAACATGACTGTCATCCTGACAGACAATGTGGAGATGCTACAAGGTTAAACTCTTTAAGCTTAGCCTTGAAATTATCGTTGGCCGTTAGGAATTCACTGACCCAGAAGTCTGGGAAGAACCAGCTACTCTAGGCCTGGCTCTGATATCGTGGAAGAAGAGATAGGTGGTCCGCTCTTTGGGGGAGGAATCCCACCTCTCCTGCCACTGATCAAGAGCCGATTCGTGGACGCGTGATTTTTGCCAAAGATTCGCCCTCGATTGGGCAAATTGTAGTGGCGCAGACGACAACAGGACTATTTTTTTTCAAAAACTGACGGCTCTCGGCTGGATTTTAAGGTCGAGCGGAAGGACGCCAGCAATAATTAATAGATAATCCATTGAGGAAGTGTGATAAGCGCGAATGAGATTTGGGTCTCTATAGTGGACCTCTCCTTTGGAAAGGTCCTTACACAGTAAGGAAGGTTAATTCCGATACTAGCATTGGTAGAAGATACACGTCTAACGCCAGTAATGTCCAAGAGAAGGAAACCTCTTTAAACAAAACTGTATACCAAGACGCGTTGGGCCACCACGATGTGGACGTAAAACACGCCATTTTGAGATCTCAACTCCCTTGTCCTAGACTTCCATTCGAGAGTCTGGTAAACTTCATATACTCAGCGAGTGAGTGTCTCGTATCTGGCAAACGATGATATTTTTTGCCAAGCCTCGTATATTGCGTCTCTCTTGATCGTAGAAGGCGCAGTAGATTGCGATTCTGTAAACGGCAATTTTTCTAAATGTATGCAAGTTGATGCGTCACAGTCAATGCTGCTGCCCACTGCCACTTGATCTTTAATACATCTTCGAGCGTGGTGTTCAATCCACGTGCTCCAGCGATACCGTTACGTCTCCGTGCGTTATCTGCCTGCACTCGCTGCGAAGGTTGACGTACTCTCGGCTTAGCCATGCAGACACATTTAAGCGTCATAGATCAAAATTTGAATGGGGACCTGGCCGTGCACCCCACGGTAGTTATCGTTATTATTTTGCCCTCACAATAAATAATCATCAGTGGTTTCTTCCCATGCGTGGCCACGTCCGACCCCGGTGTTATCGTCAAGGGTTGCCACACGCCGCAATAAAAAGTTGCTCTAAATTAAAATTTATACCGAGCGCCTCCATAAATTAATTGGAAATTCTTTTTCGGCGAAATTCCTCCGCGCGCTTCAAACAATTCTTCGTCGCGGGTCAAACTCACCCTTGAAAAATTCACATTATTTCAGGACGCGCTCATTGTTCGGTTGTCACAGCCACTGCATTCCTCTTTCGCCTCTCTCGAGCGATTCTTCAATTACGCATATTTTTTGCCTTTAATTATCCGCGAACTGCCTAACACGTAACTATGAGAAATACTTGCAAACGCACTGCTTTTTCGGATATATATATAATGCGACGCCCACATCGTCGAATTATCGTTAGTCGATGACCCTAGATTTGGTCACAGCTTAATTGATGGCGAAATGGTGTTGGCGTGGACTGACATCTTGGACAGGAAGTGCGCTCCGTGGAACCCTTGTTGGTAGTTTCGCTCTGGTGCACTTGACCCGACGAATAAATGGACTACGATGCCAGTGCACCTTTGCGTATTATACCGACTCTAATTTAATATTTGCATAATGTTTCAATGGCTAATTGAATGCGCCTCTATATTTTTTTTACGATTATCAGCAGTATCGATGTATGATAACGGAGTACCGGTTTCGGTACGCGGGCCAGGTGTTGATAAAGCATGCCTCCATTCGACGAACGAGAGCGGTGTCGTAGGCGTAGAGCCAATTGCTCAACATAATTATGATTTTTAGAGCAGGAAGCATAATGGCATATTTTGCAACAGTCTATTATATTCTACGAAAAACTTTAATTTTTCCGGAACGACCCGCAATTTATCTCGTAATTGTTTATGTTTCCTAATTTGTCATATAAAATGTATTAACCTACATGATCATATTTAACTGCCCAAACAATATAAATAAATTATTGCTTATTTTCTTCGTGGAAAATATGATATATTTATACATTTTCTTGAGCACTTGAATTTAATAGCTGGATTAAAATAATATCTAGTAAAGAAATACGTAGAACAATATATATTATTACCTAATGAATTCTCAATTTATCGCAGAAATTACGTAGCTTAAAGATCAAGTGCAAAATTGGACTTTAACATATTTATTTTAATAATAAAAACATCTCATTAAATCGAGATATGTAATACATACGAATATGATAGTTGTGTCGCATAAAAAGGACTAAAAGAGTGTCATTAAATAATAAATCAAAGAAAGCTATGAGTTGGTACGACTGCATCGAGTTGCAGCGCGAGACGCCACTTAGCGGAGAGACCCCCCTCCCGCACTCCACCTAATACACGACACCGGTAGCGTTCTTGCTCTACACTGCGCGTATTAATAAATATAAATTATATTTATATTTTCGTACACTTAATAATTGAATCAATATACACATTTTTTTTCTCTATTTGTTTTGGATTGCTGCAGCTCCTCAGTGTATAACTTTATTATTATAACTTTAGATTTTATGCACATATAATTCGTATTTAAATTACAAAAAAATCTACATGAAATGTAGAACTTTTCCTCTTATTACTTTACCGCAGATGTGTAAAATTATTACGGTTCTCGTCAATACACTGCCGATAACGGTGGGCTATTGATTCAATAATTGGTGTTGTGGCTCATTATAGCTCAATTGCGGCTTTTAATTCTTCCAGTGTCGTCGGTTTTCTAGCATAGACATTATCTTTAAGGTAATCCCACAAGAACAAATCCAATGGCGTTAGGTCTGGGAAACGAAGAGGGTATTCTATGGTGACTCTTTATCTAAGTCATCTGTTTGAAAGATTCTTATCAAGATATGATGGTGTGGAGGTGCTCTGTACTGTTGGAATAAAATTCGCCATCTTCAACTAAGTTCTCCAATGCGTGGTAAAACATATTCTTGCAGTAAATTCCAGTAATTGGCGCCAGATTAATCCTTTGCTTAAAATGATGCATCATACTGAGACTGGAAAAAAATATATCAATTAATTCTGCCATTTAATTTGAAGATAGCTTCATTACTCTAAACAGTGATCTTCATTGATAGCATATACAACTTTGGAAATGTAACTATTCCATTTATAATGTCTTGAAATACGATGGACAGTACTCTTTCTTTGCTGATGTAGCTCGTTAACGTCCTTGATCTTCCGCAACGTTGTCTATGAACATCCTGAACAGTTCCATTCGTTTTAAACTTAACGTTTATTCAAGTTTTTCAAAAGTCATTCTTAAACCCCTCATAATTTCTAATCAATTACATCTGAAAAGAAAGATAAATCAGAGAATTATGACGCGTTAAACAGTGTATACATTTTTTTGGGCCAGCCTGTATAACTTTCCCTTGGCTATTTAAACGAAAAAATATTTATTATCTATAAAAACATTACATGCAGGCCACGTAATATTTATTTTTTAATCATTGAACCGTTTTTAGGATCACGAGAAATACGTTCTTGTAGTTAGTTAGTGGATTGCGGACTGTTAACAGACAGACAGACAGGTAGTAAATATCAAGCTAGATACTTTACGATATATTCCCTAGTATTTTATTTTCAAACATCTCCTCAGAGTACATAGTATATTATTTTCTATTATAACTAATTTTATTTTACCTTAGTTGCTTTCATTTATATAATATAGATTTACATATCGTGTCGATTTACGAGAATTTTCTATTAAATATTCTTTAATATTATCCTTTTGTAATTAAAGATTGATTAATTTTAAATGTAAGCATAAAATCTGTAATATAATAAATCATATAATTACGTTATGAATGATTGAATGCTTTTTTGCTGAATATCTATTGAAATATTAACAAATGAAATTGTAACGCTTTTTAAACTCATTGTTTTTTAAATAAATTAAATCTTGAGATTCACAAAAAATAAAGTATGGATTATAAAAACAAACATCAATTGTACCGCAATAAAATCTTGTGATATCAAAATATATAGCATATTTATTTGAACGGAAAAAAATGGCAAGAGGATTTAATAAATATTAATGTCGACCTGTATTATATTTCCTTATATATCGCCCTTTACATTATCCTTTCAATGCATTAACCCTTTCAATGCGGCGGGTCTAAACACGATTCTGCATCTGAGTGCGGCGCCATTTGGACCAAATTATTTTTTTGGCGAGGTAAATTTGTATTCACCGTTTACCGCTATATTAGACCATTTTCCTATAAGAGATTTATGCAAACATGTTGATTAGGATATGTTCTTCAATCTCAACTAAAAAAAATAAACTCGATTCGCTTTATTTTCATGATAATAAAATCGAACAAAATATCAATTGCTCCAAACAAGAAATTAAGTAAGAAAAAAAATGAATGCGAATCAAAATCAAAAAATGTGAAATGCGAATTTTTTCCGTACATTATGTGGAACATAATGTACGTGGAACACCCTTGGTAACCCTAAGGCGAGATACGTCACCGGTAGCTGCGGAGATTTTGAATGAGACACCGCGCGGTTGCGTCGTTACTATTTACATATTACATGGTTCCTATAAATTTCTTGTGATATGTTGTATATTTATTGATAGCTGTGTTTATTAGCTGATTTTTAAAACAAACACCATCACTTAACTCGGTCTTGTTTACATATAACGACAAGTTAAAGTTTTAAAGAATCTCGCGCATGTACGACATGCGGCCGCACCCTGGACACGATTTGTATGCGCATGTACGTCATGCGCCCCGCACTGAAAGGGTTAAAATAATTTTCTAAAGACAAATTTATATTCACGTTATATTTAAATCCGGAATCTTTATATTATTTATACGGGGTTAGATGAGAAAATACGCGTTTTTTTTTAAAAAAATATTTTTATTCATTCGGTTATATTAATTTTGTCCGATTTGCTATAATAATTTAACATTTTTTTATTATTTAATTCTTCAAGAGAATATAATAATAAAAATGGCGGTTTTGCTATTCATTTGTTTTAAAAAAATACAGTAAAACCCGCCTATAACGTCCGGATAGGTTCCACGTTATAGGGGGGGACGTTATAGGGGGTAATTTTATTTATTGATTTGAAAGAGATCAGCGCATCAAACATTTTAATTTTTCTTTTTTTTACATTTATACTTGTTTACCAGAGCAAATGACTTGACTCGCGCGATGAGTGATATCCTTTCATATTTTGGCTGACGTAATCTTCCCGCAACTTGCGGGCAGGGAAGATCAACGCGACATTTTATTAGTTAATTTTATAAAATTATAAAATATTTTTATGAAAATTCTATTTAGGGTATTAACATATGTACGTAATAGGGGGGGTTTGACGTTATAGGAAAAAACTGCCGCAAACGTTATAGGAATGTACGGTTTACTGTATGTGTTTCATATTCAAATATTTTCGCAAAAAATTGTGATTGTTAATTTGGATCATAATTTGTTTATTTCGTAAATATAGTTATACTTTTTCATTTTATATATATATTAATATATCAAATGTTTGGTGCTGTTTTCCTCGTAAATGGCACGCTGAAATAAATCTTCCTCCGCTTCTGCACACATACCATCCACATCGATAAACACGGACGTACAGTGCAAGACGTTAACTCCGAAACTTCAATCATGATTAAACGTCTGCACAAAACGGATGCAGTAAGATGAACGTCTTGCACTCTGCCCCGACCCGCCATACAAATAGCGAGAAAGAGAAGAAAACCGCTGGGCGTAACAAACGAGGGCTTACGGCCAAAACTGTTACTTACCGAATAAAAAAAATATATATATATATATACATTACACACATCCGCAATATTTCCGGAGTGTATAGTTATCGAAAAGCGTTATTAAAAAGAAGCGGGTCAAAGGGGCCACAGATGATATTGGTCCCGAACTTTTTACCCCCGCATTTGCGTATGGCAACACCGTACGCGGTCAGCATCCTAATTTTTTTATTCACCTTTAGAAACCCGTTTCATATCGGAATACCGTCAGCATTCCGATTTCGGGGAGTTCATACATTATTTTTTTTTATTCGTTTAATTCCTACAGGGACCCCATGTGGTATATGACATGGGCGCCGCCAGCGCCGACCGCGGCACGTGACGGAACTAATAATTTTATTCAAAAAGTGGCGCAAAAAAATAACGGTCGGCGCAATCTCTCTCCCCCGCTAATTGCAGGTGCGTTCGAGTGGATCGCTTTCTTAGGATTTGTAAATTTTATCTGTTTCGATTGATCGGAGCCGGTGGTTTGGCGAATAATCGAATTCGGTATTAATGAGGGACGTGGGCATTGCAGGGCATTTGTTTCGTGGAACGTTGAGGCACCACGCAAGACTGATCAACGGCAATCAATCAACGGTAACGAGAGCCGATGGGTAGGTGGTCGAATGCGGCAACCACTGTAAACACCATATACAGCCGCGACTATTTTTATTTATCTCATTTTAATGCTCTTACAAAGTTATATGATGGTGAAAAAAAATGTTTATTATTCAATTTATTTTTTTCTGTAAAGAATTTCTGAGATTAATGATGAATCATTTCACTGGATTATAAGTGTATTTTATATAAAAGAGTTTATTGTATTTTTATCATGAAATTAGAATGAAAAAATCGAACAATGAAAAGAAAAATGTGACTCGATTTAAGATAAATGAGCATGATCGACGTGTTTTGATAGAAAATCTGATAAATAGCTAACCAAATGTGACTAAAAACCAGTAGGATTTAATTTAGCAATACTAGCAAATTTTATATATTTATAATAAATTTTATAAATATAATCTAGCTAAAAAATAGGCCATGGTTTAAGAAAATTAATTTCTTTCTTTATACATCGATGTAAAGAAATATTTTTTAAGGAATATAGACGCCCTAAATAAATTCTGTCTTAGTAGCATTTATTTTCCATTCTATCGTCCAATCAAATATTTAAAAAAAATAGAATTATTATTTTGTTTTAATAGAAATATTGACAAAAATGTCGGAGGTGCAAATCTCGCGAAATTTATTGGCGACGACTCTTTCAACATGTTAAAGAATACTTAATCAACATGTTAAAAAAGAGGTAATTAAAGAAGAAGAAAAATAAATTAAAATACGCCGCGTGGTGTAGAGCAGTGCTTCCCAATTACTTTCATGTCACGGCCCCCTAAATCTGAAAGAATTAATTCCTGCCCACCGCCCAAAAAAAAATATTTGATAGTTTTATTGAGATTATTTGCCAATAAATATTATTACAATTACTTATAATAAACATATCCTCGGTTACACGGTAGATAGGTTCCTGAGAAAAACGTGTAAGAGAAATCGAAATTATATATTTTTTTCAATGTAAAACCGTGTAAATCGAAGGTACACAAAAAAAGCATAATTTGATTGTTTTTTTTTAAAATGCATAAATAACACAAAATTATTCTTTAAAACAAAATTATTATCTTTTTTTATTAATTAAGCCTTTTTTCCAAAATAACCCTTACTCATCAGCGTGAAAACCTGATTAGGGTATATGAATTGATGGCAAAAATTTCGGCAAATTTTGTTGGATATTCTGCGCTGCATATATATCGCCAGATGCCAGTTCACCTATTTAGAGAGTGTCTTGATTTGAATCTTTCAGACCAAGCATGACTTGCTGAAAGCCTGCTTCTTTTCAGATAAAGAGGATGGTAACTTCTCTTTAATTTTCGTAAATCCGCAATGCTTTATTTATAATAGCGTTGGTATCAATTAGCATCCGTTTTTGTGTTTGGTCCTCTATCCAAATCATTAAAGGCCTTCTCCATGTTTTCCATTCTGTGAAAATATCTCTGATATGAAGTTGTGCTCGTATTCGTAGTGTTAGCTGCTACACTCTTTCTAATTGAGTTTTTATTTTTTTAATGGTTCTTATTGTAGCTTCATTTATGCTATATAATCTAGCAACATCTATTACTCTTTCTCCATTTTCAAGTCAAGGATGAACGCCGAATGGCGGGAGGAGACATACCTACAGTGGAATGCACACCTACAGTGGAATGCACACCTACAGTGGAATGCATACCTACAGTGGGCGCACGAACAAATAAAATTATTATTATTGATTATTTTCAACATTTATTTTCAACTTTTTTTTAAAAAGCGAAAACGTGTAAAAAAAGTTCCGTGTAAATCGAGGGATAGGTGTACACATATTTATATTCAGCACAAAATCGTTTTAAAACCTTTCCGCGAGATAGCGATCGTACTTCACTATGATACAGTAAAACTCCGTGCACTGAATACATCTCTGTGCACAAAATACTAAATAATCTTGTTTCTAATTTATTCTTATTTGTCATTATTTTTTTTCTTTTATATTCTTATTTATTTTCATTTTATTATTATTTATTCTGATTTAATTCTTATTTATTCTTATTTTGTTCTTATTTATTCTGATTTTATTCTTATTTATTCTTATTTATTCTGATTTTATTCTTATTTATTCTTATTTATTCTTATTTGTCCTTATTTGTTCTTATTTTTTTTTTATTCCAACCATTTCAAGTCGAGATATTGATGAATTCTTCATTAATAACTTGAATATTTTTTTAAAATGGATTAATGTATTCCTTTTGTTTTTGTTTGTTGTTGTTGGGTACATAAATATGTTCTCATATGTGTTATTTTTTAACAGTCTTAAATATATAAATTCATTAAATATGCTATGTGGAAAAATATTTATAAATGAATATTTGTACTTTGTACTGATTTTTTTCGCGGCCCCCGCGAGGAATCCTGCGACCCCCCAGAGGGCCGCGGCCCATAATTTGGGAAGCACTGGTGTAGAGCAAGAGCGTTGTCTCTTCGTCTGCGCTACCAGCGTCGTGTATTGGATGGATGCGGGGCGGCAACGGGGTGGGGGGATCTCGTCGCTAAGCGCTATGCTGAGCTGCGACTCGGAGCAATCCTAGCCGTCCATACTGAGTCACCCCTAAATATTTTATCCACGAGCCGCCACTGTTTATAACAGTATACATTTTTTTTTCTGGTACATTGGTCATCTGTTCTATGCCTATTTTTAAAATATCTATTTAAAATAACATTAACAAAACGTCTAATATTATTCTTGAGTGTTGTTGCGTCTCAGTATTGGACGTGGCGGCTATGGGGGTTAGGCACGATCATGGTTTCGTAGATTCTGCGGAACTGTGAGGAGCCAGGCCGCTATCCAGGCCAATTCAGTGACGTTCAGATCAGACCGTAAATTAAATACAAATTGGCCCTAGCTTCGTCTGATTATTATTGTTACAATCCGCACGTTGACAGCTCGGCTCCTGGGCTTATGACTGGCGACCTGGCCCGTATTCGAAGAGCCAAGATAACCTGGAGGACGACCGTCACAGTCCTGGCATCAGGGTTGGGACGGACGTGCCTCTGCTGGAGATCGCTTAGTATCCTCCAGGTCGCAAAGACCCGCTTCAGGATTAGAAGGCTACTTAAATAAATAATAAATAAATAGAAGGAAAATTTAAAAATAATTATGACTTTATGGTTTATTTGTTATGGTTTATAGTTATATATATATATATATAGAAAATATGCCATTTTTTTTTATTTTCACTGTTTTTATACTTGTCTCTTAAATTATCTAAATTTATTTTGACTAGAAACAACACTTTTACGATGCCTTAGCCTCCGTATTCGCTAAACATATATCGCTGTGGCTTCTTCCTATTCTCGAATACGAAAAAAAATATGATAATATATTTTTTAGCAAACCTCGTCCGATTTTGCGTTGAAATGTCGTCTCCTTCCGCATCAATCGTTTTCTTTTTTATTAAGAAAATATTTTTCGCATAATCTCCCAAATCAAAGACCTGTCCGGCGTTTGTCCACACACATTCCCCTCGGTCCCCTCTGCCCACTTCCTATCCCGGTGGAGAGTGGAATTTATATGCGAATTGTTTTAGCCTTTGCTTTGATCCAGAGCCGGATTTGGCAAATCCCAAGTCTCGAATAATAATTGAGCCCTTTTCATATGTATGACTAATTTAGCATAGGAGTACGCGGTCTCTTTGTGGGGAACGACTGGACCCCGGACCTGCTTGACCTTTCAATTAATCCAATTTCAGCATTCACATACCTGCCGCATTATATTCCAATTAATGCGCGAATTAGCGATGCATGTTTAATTGGACGAAAAATATGTGTATCGTCTGATAAATTGTTCAACGACCGTGTGTATGTGCAAGGGAGTGTTATCTCTAGAACACCATTCACTGATAATAAATTATTTACTCGTCTTACATGATAATGTACAATGTTATTACAAAAAATTGCTGGTTATATTAGAAGATATGCATTTTTAAAAAGGGATCGCGTTAATAATTTCGAGCGCAGGTGCCATACAAAAGGGATGGAACCAATCTTTTCGCTACAAAATAATGTACACGATTAAATAAATTAATATTTCAGTAAATTTTCCGACATCGTCTGGAATTTTCTGCTCAGTTATGCGATACATTCTCTCGATTGCAGCCAATTCCGGCTATTTTCAGGCATCGGCGATCAAACGCATATTCCCCCAAGTGTATGTAGCTGCAAGGTATATTGAAAAATCAGTCTCACATCCATAAACACAAGTATTCTCGTTGCCATTGTTTACATACACAACTGTTCACAATTTTTTGCTCATTCGCGGAATTTCCCGCAGGAATAATGGCTGCCGCGTGAAAACTCCTAAAACAAAGTCTTGCAGTATCGGTACATGGTAATTTGAGACTGGAAACGAAACATATTTATTCTACACGAGATATATTGTTGGAACGTCTTTCTTCCGGGATTGAAAATAAATAAGTAGCGGACGGGGAGAGCGTCTACCAGCTCGACGTCTATTCAATCTTCCCATTGCCGGAGATTCAGTAAAGGGAAATTGATACTATCTGGTTCCCCGGGAAATATAATCCCGGGGCGCAGGCCCCGCATTAATCTCGAAATAAAATTCAATTAACGCAATGGATGTGTTTCGCATTTTTGAAACGCCCTGTGGCCCCTAATCAGCGAAAGATACGTACCATCAGATAATACCCGGACAATGGCGAAATATCCATATTAATCACTGCAATATCGAAAGTGAACACGAGGACGGCCTTCGTAACGGTCAAAACGCGTCATTATTTGTAATGCGAACGTTCAAAATGGCGGCCGTGACACTTTCGCGGGTCTTAACGCGCCAAACAATGGCCGTGTCCGAGTGACATTCGATTGATGCACGAAACGAATTATGCAGTTTCATCAAAACACTGTCATATTTAATATTTTTATTAGTTTTTATTAATATAAACAATTTAATATGATTAATATCGTTTACCTCGTCATATTTAAATAAAAAGAAATATTTTATTCAGAGGCGGCTCGTTCTTAGGGGCAACCGGAGCATTGCCCCACCAAATAAATAAAAAAATAGCTGAAATGTTTTTGAAACATGTTTTTATTATTGGTAACCAAACGATTTACGTCCTAAATGGATGGAATTATGCGAACAAATCGATTCGTATGTGTTTGCCTTGGTCGCTAGCTTTAGTTCAGCTATTGCTCTGACGTGAACGAATGGTGTTGTCAGTCATAAAAGTCTCGTTTGCTGCATAAAGGTATGTTCGGGGCAGTCTTGTAACTGCCGTGGTCACGTGGTCGCTAACCTCAGTTTAGAAAAAAAATCCGTATTGCCGTAAACAAAAGGTCGCTTTTTTTTGCTTTTAAAAAGTTTAACTTAAGAATTAAACGATTTTGAATAATTCTTACTACACCATTTATTTTTGCTCGATTTACTCATTTTTACGTAAACCAAAATTAATAAAAAAAAAGAAATAAATTCCATCAATAATTCAGTACACTCCATAAATAGTGAAAGATTAAAAAACTACGCGTGATCATGAAAAAAACAGCAATATTTTACACAGTTTTTAATTTTTTGGAACAAATTTACATAAGAATAATGTATTTTTTGCTCAATTATTAAATTTAAACTAAGTTTTTAAAACTAATCTACTTCAAAGAATCAATTGTACATACATATAAATTATTAAAACCATGCTTTTATATCTCATCATCATTATTTATACCCTAACTGAATAATTTTCGACCATATGCATATTATATGTTTTTAAAACATTATTTGATATACGTCAAATGACCGTAAAGGGTTTAAATTGCCATTTTGTGAAAAAAAATATTTTCAACATTGACATCGTGATATTGATCAAAGTTGGCAACACTGCTTTGCCGTTGCCTGTCAGATTTGACGCTCGCGTATATCCTAACCTAAAAAATATTGATAAAATTCTAGCATTACTTTATATTATCAACAAGTATCTAATCTAATATTATATATAATAATGATCCGGATAATCAAATATTTTTTATCCTCATGTAATCACAATTTTGCTGCAAAATTATCGTTTTTTCTCATTACAGCATAAAATTAAATGTCAAAACAAGTCATTGCATATTAACTTGGTCGTAATACTTTGAATAACGGCCATGAAACGACCGTTACGTTTTTCCATGTTAAAATTGCATTGCATAAGATTATATTATATAAGATCAGTTGAAGAAAAATATGTATGTATTCGATATCGATTTCAAAAAAATGTAATCAATGAAAGCGACCGTTGAAAAAGTGAAACGCGTTTCCTGTCCCTACATGCCATTCGCGTCTGGCACGCCAAAGGTTAACACACAACACGATCTAAACAAGAATTTGACGCAAATTGTAAAAAAAAAAATTAACTGCTAAGACCCAATTTAACATTTTATTACACTCGAATCTGGGAAATTTTATTTACGAAATTAAATTATGTCGCTTTTTTATTTCTGATAGACGCTTTGAGGCATTAAAACATAGCCAAACGCGTTTGTATAGCTGTGAAATTTTTATTCCCTGCATAAATTATTGTATCAATCGTAAAAAATAATGTTTCAGAACATTTTTGCATATCTTCTGTCACTGACGTTATGTTAAACTTTTGGTGTGTAAGATTTTCTTACTCTCGTATACACAAAACTACTTCTTTGTTCGAGTTGACATGCGTCTTGTACAGATCCCTTGCGTTATTAATATGCATATAATTATTTTTTTATTAATTATATTTTTATTTTTTTCTGTTTCAGGTATTTAATCTACAAAATTGATGTTATCGTTATTTCTGCTGTGGTATGTGTTATCTTTGTTTTAACTTAATGGTTATTGTTTTAACATTCGGAGCATGTACAATATTATATTAATCCTGGGGCCAAAAATATGAGAATGAAAATCGTATCTGGGTCATATCACCAGTGGATACTCCGTCTATTTATTTTATTTTCGCTTAAATATTTGACGCTGGAATCCGCCGAGTTATTTCTATGAAATTTTCATATATCAGATCCGTCCGAAGTGTGTCTTGATCCGACGGAAAAATAATAAAACGGCAAACAAAAATGTTCGGGCTCAAAAATATTGTTAAATTATTTTTGCCGTTGCGAAATGTTTTTCGTGCGCTAAATTTTTGCATTTTATCACGGGTCGCCTCTGTACATTTTTCGCAAAAATGGCGACGGCCTGATAACGTCGTGCCATGAAATGATCTGTTTTTGAACCAGGCAGTATTTCAGCGTGACGCGGCAATGCATTTTCGGGGGTAAGCCTCCGCGGAAATAACAATATCTCTGCAAAAATGTATGGAACCTCTGAATAAAATCGATGGCGTCGGATTCCCATTTTTCATCAGTTCTGAAAACTCTATGATGCACGTCGACAGTCTGTACAATGGCGGCTGAGTGATTGATTGTCTTTGTCGGGGAAAACTTTGCAATTTTTTAACGCTCTTAGTTTTACTGCCAATGAAATTCTACGCTGAAAACCGCTACTCATCCGAAATATTATAATACCAATATCTCAACGATAAGCTGCGTATCTATATGATATATTCTGGAAGAAAATCGTGGTCAGCTTATAGCCCTGACCTTAATCCTACAGATTATTTTTAATGAAGGTAGCTTAATGATGTTGTTTACCGTTAAGTTAAATTGCCTCTTTTTTACAAAAAAAAAATAATTTTAATATATTCAAGTAATTGTTTCATTTGAGATAAAGCAAAAATTATGATTATGTGTAAAATTTCTATAATCGGAATGTGCTGAGTCGTTCTCAAATTTTATTTAAATTATTCGAAATACTTTTTGTCAATATGTATTTTTCATACATCTAAAAAGTTGCTGGCTTATAAATTAAATAACTCTTTTAATATAAATCCTAAATGTCACAAACTTCTTCTATTTGTCTAGAAAAGTCTAATGAATAAGTATTATAAATAATCAATGACATATATTGTCCGCAATTGCGAAAAAATAAATAAAAACAACAATATGCATTTCTATTCGCTCTTCACCAGATGCGAGCGAGAAAAAACATCACGCAAGTGCGAGTGAAACCGTATTATAGACATATGTTGGGGCGGGCTCTGAGATAGCGACGTGCAAAATAACTATTGTTATTCTTAGAATAATCCGTTTAAGTCCAGATATTGATGTAGAATGCTCGGGGTCTTTTTCTACACATTCATTTCATACTAAATATACCCCATCGAGCAACACCGTTGGTTTCGAGCCGCCGCGACGGATCGATTCATGAGTATATCATCGTACTAACATGATAATAAAGAAGTTTTTTTTAAAAACATTAAAATTATATTTCTTCATTTTCAAAATTGCTATTCCAATAATATTACATAAATTAGCTATAAAATAATCTGGATATCGAACGACGCATAAATGCGTCAGCGGCTCTTAACGCATTGCCTACGGATATAATCGCGGTCAAATATGCGCTGAGGCAGGGCCCATTCGCCCAAAATTTGGTGAAACGTCGCTTTTTACAAAACAACGATATTCAGCCGAAAATTAAACTACTTGCACTTTAATATTTACTGGATAGTTAATTCGAAAAAAATAATTTATATCTTATAGCAGGGGCCGAATTATTTTTTTTATAAAACAAAGTTTGTACATGGTCTTTTGAATGTTGAATTTTGAATATTTATGTATAAAATTTCAAGGGCATTAGCCGTTGAGTCACTGGGATAGGCCATCTTTTTTATTATCCACAACAGTTGTTTTTATTGCTCTAAATGTTGTGGAACGTCATAAATAAAACAACAATTACGATACAACATCAGTAAGAATGTTCACGATAAAAATATATTATAACAGTAAAAAATTAATAAATTCTTAAATGGTGTTCTTAAATTACTGACAAAAGTCGGCAATTTCTAAACTTCCTTCTTGTAAAAGACCCAGAAAATATTTCGAATACTTTTTTTGTATTGCTACAACTATTAAGTATCTAACCAAAAACAATATTTGAAAAAAACAAAACGTAATAATTACAGCCGATCAAACGCGTAGTGTCGGCTAGCGTGCGATATGCGCGCCCCGGTCATATACAAAAACGCTTTTGACGTGGAATTCACGTCCCCCGTAGGCAATGAGTTAATTAAGACATTGAGCCGAAAATTTAACCACTTAGACTTAAACATTACTGGATAGTTAATGCAAAAAATATATATATATATTATATAGCAGGGGTTACCAAACTTTTTAGAAAAGGGCCAAATTGAGGTCTTAATAAAACATGTTTTTTTTAATATTTATATAGGAGAAATGTGTGTGAAAATTAAAGTAAATTAGCCGTTGGATCACTGGGATCGGTCATACGTTTTATTATCCCCAATACCTGTTTTTATAGCTCTAGAATATTAATCCAGAGTAAGTATAATAAGTTATTACTTACCGATAAAAAAATATTTGAAAAAACAAAACGTTATAATCGCATATATAACGCATGATGCGCAAATGACGCATATTTATTTCATCATATTACATGCTACTGTAATATGGAGTATAGAAATGTAAACTTCTGCAATAGTTATCGCCTATATCATTTTACTAAGAAAACTGACCTATTATCTTTGACAATGGTTTTTGTCCCTTGAGCCTGCAAATAGCATATATTGTCTGAAGTTTCTGGCTTTAACAATTTACCCATATCAATATTTTTTTTTCTTATAGTATAGCTAAAGAACAGAGCCATTGATGATGATATTTACTCTATTGTTGCCATGTAAAAATATTACATTATCCCTAATATATGATAAATAATGACGTTTGGGTTGCAAATATTTGAAAATCAATAATGACGTATAGATAAACTTGTTTTATTGAAATATTTGGTTAAGCATCAAAATAATATTGCTGAAATTCGCTTCTAAATATTCTCCTTATGGTTATCATATTTTTCTATATGAGGTTTAATTCGTTTAGCTTTTTCATGTGATTTTATTAATATTAACGGTACTTTTATTATTCTCAGAATTAATAATAATTTAAATTCCCGCGCCAAACGAAACAATTTTGTATTAAAATTCTCGATTGCTTTCAGCTATTTAATATAAAATATTCACAATTTAAATTACAAATGATTGATGTGAGAAAATGTAAATGTCAACCGGAGAAAAAAAAATCGGCTGAATTAAAAATTTATAGTGTTGGATCTTTTTGTTCGCGGGAACTCTTCAGTCTTCGCGCTAAGATCTATTCTTTCTTATATATCTCAGCTCGGGGGCTCAGATGTTTTTCTCTGATTTTGGTTAAAAAAAACCTTTTGTAATACGGCCGAAGCACTTTCTCAACCAATCTATTACAAGATTCTTTTACAATTTTTGACACGTAAGGTCCCAGCGCCCTCTGTGTCTAAATGCGTTCCGTTTGCGTGATTGATATTAGTTAAATTGGTATGTCGATGTTTTTATTCCGGGAATGATTAAACGGCCGCGTATCGCATTATATATCCTTTTTTTTTGGTCTTAACAGCCAGGTTTACGTGCGTTGCGGTCTCTCGCGGCGGCCTGCTCGCCACCCCGCGTTCACTCGCAGCCATCACTCTTTCCGCAATTATATAATGTGTCTATAATAGTGATGACGACGACGGGGAAAAAGGAGCTGAAAAATGGCGAGCGACTTCCCAAGGCCTCTATTGTCGACATCAAACAATGGCGGCGCCAAACAATAAAATCCGCTCGGATTCAATGAACGTCCTTAATGACACACACTTTGCGCCGTCTCAACTTTTGCCACCACCATCTCCGGCGGCCACCATGAAAAACACATATATTAAGGCAGATGTGCCGTGCTTTGTCAGCCGCAATTGTGCATTTTCCACTCGGCGTGACTAATCATAACCTGGCAACACTGAGGCGGAAGGGGGGGGGGACTAGCGTATGCGCTAACGAGCTCCTGTCCAGTTTCTAGGAATTATCCGAGTGTAAGGTTTTTAATGATATTTGAGACTAACACGAATTATGCTCTCGTGACTAATGGCAACACTGATCTGGTTACCACTACAATTTTTGTTTATATTAGGGCGACCGAAATTTTTTGCTTGCAAAAACATTTATTTAATAACTCTTTGTGCTCCGTACTGTCCACACGTTATGGACAGTTTTTCTTAAATTATTTTTAGCATTTCTGCTATTTTTTATTTCCTGATGAGTCAGGTATTTGTCCTAGAAGAGATAATAAATGTTTTTCTTTGAATTTAACCATTCACTAGTTTCATGGAATGTGGGAAAAAAATATGTTGGGGTGCAATATTTTTATTTTTGTTTTAACTTGGAGAGATAAGCGTATTGTAACGATGCTAAGTACGAATTATACATTCCAATCAGTGAGAAGGAGAGTCAGAAGATCTCAGCCTAATAGCCAACCCGAACTTAATAGAAAGCCGCCTATTGTAAAGAATAATTACATAAAAAATATGGGTGAGGTAGACACAGCTGACCAATATCCGACGTCATATTGTTTTATGAGAAAAACCCTTATTTTTTTAAGGATATAAACGTCCATTGTAAATTGTGAAATGATAAATAAATCGACTTTTTAAAAAAAAACCCTGTTTTACCCAATTTACAGAATTGTGATTTTTTTAGAAAATTCTCTAGAAAAAGCTTGGAGCTGATACAAATATTTTGGAAAATCCTTTGGAGTGCAAAGGGTTAAAAAAATCTTAAACGCTAATCAACAAATTTATTTCCATCATTTACTAACATTTTTTGCTAGCGTAAAGGCAGTTGTTTCCCTTTTTAAAGAAGTTCTCTGATTTTTCAGTGAAAAACTTCTCCAAAACATTATTATTTTTTTACCTCTTAATGTAAGCTCTAACGATCTGAAAAGGTGGTAAACCAACGGCGCAAGATCCGCTAAAAAGGGTGGATAAGTTAAAAGTTCCAATACAAGCTCCCTTATTTTTTCCTGTGTTGCATGTCGCGTTATCGAGTTAGAGGATCGTTTTTTTTATTGATCAAAACAGATTGTTTTTTTATAAGGTCTTGTTTCATTCGTTTGAGTTATTCACAATACACTGTTGCTGTAACGGTCTGACTAGGTTCAAGCAATTCATAGTGTATAGTTACAGAAAAATCCCACCACACACAAACAAGGACCTTCTATATTGTTAGTGATGGTCGAGAGGTCGGAACAGGTACTTCTCCGGAAGAAAGCCATTGTTTTTGTGTACAGGATTATTGTTTAGCACCCACTTCTCATCCTCAATTACAATTCGCCGCAAAAACGGATCGGCTTCATACCGAGACAAAAGAGATGCGCACCGTCAATTCACGAGGAACCCAAATTCCTTGCCTGTAAAATTTTCCTATGCGACGAATATGATCCTGAACTATAAACCATGGGCAGATAATCTTTAATGATAAGTCTTTAATTGTTTGAAGAGGATCTGGATCCCCTGTTGTTTTCAGTATATCATCATCTAATTTTTGAGGTCGTACTTTTCGTGCGGCATTTTGGAGATTCTTATTTCCATTTTCAAGATTTTTAAACCACCGATGAGACTTTTTTAGTTTAGAGTATCCCCGTAAGTATCGATCATTTTTTTACTGCTTCATTAGCCTTCGTTCCTTGATTGAACAAAAATAGCATACAGTGATATACATCCTTCTTCTATTGTAGGTAATGACATTTTCCCGGCTTGGTAGAAAAAAAAAACCGAAAAATAAAATCTATAAACATAGCTTTAACGTAATAACAAAAGTTACGTGTTTGCGGGACCGTGTCTCGACACAAACTAACTGTAAATGAGCTCATAGAAGAAATTTGATTACATTTCAGTCCCCCTAATATTTTTATGAAACGATTTCTCAAAAAACATTTTTTTTTGCAAAATGCTAGAGTTAAAGTTATAATCCTACTTTATTGTCTTGCCCAATTCTAGCTATTGACCAAAGCTGTTTGTTTTTATGAGCTCTTGTTTCAATTGTAACGGTCTGACCTAGCTAGCAATTTATAATATATCATTCTAGAGAAATCCCATGTTATACAAATAAGGTCCTTCTTTGTATCTTATTGTTAACGGTAGTCGAGGAGTTGAAACAGATACTTGTCCGGAAGAATACAATTGTCTTTGTTTTAATATGTATTGTTATACAACACCAACTCGTATCCAATTGCAATTCATCAGATAAGCTTCCAACTGATCCAGGATATCATTTTATAATTTATGATCACATCATTTTTAACGACGTCACTGCGGTTCCAACTGCATTTCATTTTAATTTTTAAATCAGTCACCGTTGACGCTTTTAGACTTTAAGAATATCCTGCGCACATATGCGCCTCTTGATATATGCGAGTAGAAGACGGGGCGCGCATATAAGCGCGTTTTAATATTTCAACGAACGTTATGGTCAATAATAGATGTGCGATAGATGTATGAGATTGTTTAATATTACAATATTGAAACTTGGTTTAAAGTTTGTTTTGTAGACATTTTAGACATGCTGAATAATCTTATAACTGAAACTTTAGGGATACAAATTATAGATGTTCATCATAATCACGGTGTATTTGTATATATTACGACGAAACATACATATTATTATAGTTTTTCTACACATTTTTAACAGCGTCTCAGAAAGATCACGTCTCCCTTGGATACTAGTCCTCTACATTAAAATTGAATTTCAGGTTTTACCTCTTCTTTGTTAAACAATAATTATCTTTAATGATCACTGCTGGTCATTGAACCTTATAATGTTTTTGTGTAGGAACAATTTCGGATCTCTCAATCCACATCAGTTGTGAATGTTGCAGAACCAAAACAGCTACTTTTGACTCAACCTATAATTGTCTGCAGAAGGTAGAACTTTGATCCTTGGACTTATATATAATGGTGTCCAAAGGCTTCTAATCTAAAAAAATATTGTCATTTATTGTCTGTTTATTTCTCGATGTTTTTTTTTTCGCTCGCATCCGGTACAATATGCCAAGTGCGAGTGAAACGTGCTGCAAGAGTTCAGTCTTCGAGGAGACATTGTCGAGAGCGTTGTCGAATAACTATTTATATTGATAGAATAATCCAAAAAAAATCAAGATATTGATGAAGAATTTATGAATAGCTTAACTTGAAATGCTTGGGGTCCCTGAGAGACCCCTTTCGGATGTTTTTCGAGCCGTCGTGGCGGATGGGATATTCTGCGTTGATAAAGTTCGGCAATGTTAATAATTTCTCAGAACTCCAGTATGCCCATTTTGTCAGCGAAACGAATGTTAATATATTAAAGAATCCTCTCTAAAAAAAAAGAAAAGTCCTTATCTCGCTCGATATAGCGTTTACTCGTTTAACTCCCTGGGGGAATCTTACGAGGACGAAGATTCAGTTTAAAAAATGTTGTATTGAAGGAATGCCAGGGCGTTTAGTCTAACGTTTTCAAAGTTTGAGCAAAAAATGTTCCATTTTTTATTATACACTTGTCAGTGACGTATCTTGACATTGTAAGCTATATTTACGTGTCTTGATTTGCGATATGAAAAAAAAATAAAGAACGACATTTTCCCGTACATTGAAGTGAAATCGACCAAATTACATTCCCAAGTATCTAAACAATATTATTTTATTTAAAATTGATCATTATTTAGATGTTTGGGAATCTTCGCTATACATAACGATACCAAGTTTCTATCCTATTTGGAACAACAATGGGATTTACATTAGATAAAATTAACCCTTCAATAAAACACTGGAACACAATGCAAATTTGCCGGCCCCAACTTAATTTACGTTTGATTTAAACCGTTTTTGTCCCGTATCCGAAATAATTCGTGCATTTTCCGCTCGTTATCCTTCTATAGAGCGATCCATCCCGGGGAATTATGGTTTACCTTCCCACCCGCCGCCACAAATTATTCAAGCCGTGTCCTCGGGCGTATCTGTTTGCCGTCGGGTGCGGAGGACCCCCAAAAATTCGTCCGAAATCACGTCCACTACGATAGTTGCCGATGATCGCCGCAAAATATTTATCACCTGCGCAGATCTGGCGCGGGGGATGCTGACTCGTGGGGGGCTCTGCCACTCGTCAGGGCCCCCAATAATAAACGTCAGCTGTGAAATATTACGCCCGTCTGTTATCTGGTGGAGCCGTGGCCCGGCATTAATTGTTACTGACACAGCCCCTAATGGCACCCGCCGGCACCCAAAAATGCGGAGCCCTGACCCTGGCCCCGGGGGCTGGGCCCTGCTAGCGATATTATCTCCGGGATTTGTTCTGACACTCGTCGATTATAAATGGATCGGCTCGGTGCGCCGTGAAAAAATGGTAGGCCGTAAATTGGCGGTCGCGATTGCCATCTTGAGAGGATATTCTTTCGCCTAATCCTCGATCTGGATCAACAAATTGTTATTTGGCGCAAAATTCAGCTCAGCGTCTCAATTATGATTGTGGCAATTGAATCTTCTTCGTTGCGAAAATAATTTGACGACTGTATTGCGATGATGATGAATAGTTATGATGTTGCAAGATCGTCGCTATTCAGAACGACCTAATTAATCTACGTACGCATTGTCGAGTGATATGATATTACTGTAGACGGATGTTTATTATCTCCACACTTAATTGGGTACATCTTATAGATTACACATTATTTCACATCGCTTTAATATGTATATTTAATGCCAATTTTATCCCTGTTAGTTTTCTTTAGCATGAAATCCGCAAAAGTCTGAAAGTTAACGTTAGCTATTTTTGTCAATCTCTAAAGCAAGCAAATCAAATATTTTCTAATCAAATTGTAGCTCAAGTAAATCTCATGTTTCATTATCAAAAAGAGTATCAAATATTATATTATTATGATAGAATTACAACAAAATATTAACACATTCCGATCCGTAGGGTTCCACGCCGAGTTTTGCCTTGGGCCGGGCGAATTCGCGAAAAAAATAGCAAAAGTTAAATACTTTTGTTGTGTTCAGAAAGGTTATCTCTATGTAAAAAAAAATAATAGTTCAAAACTTTTCAAAGTGTGGTCTGCGTATCCGTGTTATGTAATAACATACCATAATAGCGTCCCCCGTAATTCTACGTTGGCCCGCGAGGACGCGTTTTCGAGTCCACCGGACCACCGCAACGTGTTAAGATATCAATGAAATACGATTCAGTCTAAAGATAAAGTCTAAAATTTTTAACTGATCCGTGTTAAATAATTCATCAATATCTCGATTTTTCTTAAAAAAATGGATTATTCTAAGAATAAAAATAGTTATTCGTGATATATTTCATAATTTGGTCGATATTTTGGATTTTTTAATTAATCAATATGACTCGTATATGAAAAGCGCACCCAGCGATGTCCCGCCGCTGAATGAGGACACGTCGCCGGCAGACCGTATAGTACGTATCAATAGTACACGTTTACAAAAAGTCGATGATTATTTATAATATTTATCCTTTTGAATTTTTCAGACAAATACAAAAAGTTTGCGACTTGTACGATTTATATTAAACGAGTTATTTGATAAAAATAAAAAACTTAGGGTCTTAAATACACCCATTAGTCTAGCTACGTTAAACAAAAACTAGGGGGAGGAACATACAGTAAAACCTTCTATAACGCTCTCTGCTAAACTCCCTCCTAGAATGCAAATTTTCCGCAAAGTCAAGTTACATATTTCGTAAATAATTCACTGCCGTAAATAAAAGTTTATGAGCTTTCGTTGACAACAAAATATAACATGAGCACGTGAAAAAACTAAGAATAGAACAAGGTCATTCAAAACATGTGAATAGAAAAAATAATTGATATGTTGACTTCGTTAAAAACCTAATTAATTCAAGTTAATTTACGTATTTCGTAAATATGTAATATAATAGGTTTTAGGGTTGCCGTTTAATTGACAATAAAAAATAACAAGTAATATTGACCTTGAACAAGGTCATATAAAATACGCGAATGGAAAATGATCGATGTATTGACTTTGTTACTTTGTTAATTTACAAAATAACATTAAAAACCCCCTTCAACTAATTTTGTATGAGTCCCTTGATTTCTATAACGCGGACTTCTATAACTTAGTCACGATATCTTCGTAATAGGAGGACTGTACTGTACACGAATATTTTTAAATAAATAATTAAAGAATTCTTGGAAACAATTTTCAAGAGAATTATTTCCATTCGTTTATTTTCAGACAATGGCACTAAATATACATTTTTTAATTAACAGAAAAAATAATTAAAAATCATGTTAACCGTTTTTTAAAATAAATCCCTTTAATTATATTCTACAATTTTGAATAGCATTTTTACGTCAACGGATTTTTTAAGGCTTTACTGTGCAATGCAATTAAACTTTACTGAAAATTCATGCACTAGTACAGAGTTTACAAATTTATTTGTTAGATATTAAAAACGATATCATGTATCATGTTTATTATTTTTTTTTAATTATATTGAAATATATTCAGCCATGTCGATTGTATTTATCTTTTGCTCCTCTAAATTATTTTTTTAAAAGGCATGTTAACACTCAAGGACCCGGCCCCGCGTTAGTGCGGAAATTTTCGTAAACGGTAAACACCCGCTCCCGCACTAACGCGGGTTCACACGAAACGTGCTATCTAATGCGCTACAAAAGGCTTTCTTTTGAAGTTTACGACTGGACACAGTTTCATTCATTGCTCTGCATGCCCTTTGTAAAATATATGACATATGTATTTATTTATGGTTGAAAACTGTCCTTGAAATAATAGATTATTTGGATCGAAAACTTTCCAGTACTTACACATCGACTGAAACGAATTTAGGTTTTTGTTTATCCATTCAACAAAATAACTTTTTTTGAATATTTATGTGGCACAACCCGTCACATCCTTTATTATAAAGCTAAAATTACCTACATACTATCCATCTATTTGTTTTTTATTGTCTAAAATAATCTAATATAATTATACTTTTTTGACCAAATTATCTTTTAATTAAAGTATTTTTTACAGAGCCGCGCAAAATCGCAAGATCGCGGGTTTAGGTGTAAGTTTCGCCTGAAAACAGCGGGTGCTTGAGTGTTAATATGATCATCATGCATTTTTTGCAAAAATAACCTTGGCATCAGAAGGGTTAGGTTATTATATAAAAATAATTGAAGCAAAAAATATCAGATTCGTATATACGCATTTAACCAGTCCTTTATTCAATAATTTGTTAGCTGGAAGTCTTCATGAGGTTAACCGCAATTATTTATATTTTTTTATTGATAATGAGTATGCCTTGGCCAGCCCTGTTTTAAACAGAGCCAGGTTACATACAAATACATCCATGTGATTAAACAAAATCGTAATATTCAACTAGATTTCTGCATTCGGACGTAATGCACAATGGAAAATCCTCATCTGCTGCCACAGCCTTGCATCTAGTGGCCGTGGCTCCTTTGTCCGAGGTAGATGCACGTATGCATCTACCCGATCGCACTCTGGATTATGAAAACGTCACAGTGCCAACTGGTGATTTGCATGCGGCGCCCATGCATCTAGACAATGCGTCCCGAGACAATGGCGGGGCCCCCGTGCCGGAATGCATCGCGAGACCATCGGAATCACAATAAACGTGAAAATCTGGACCGTTTTTAGTGGCTCGAATGGCCGCCGATCCCCTCACCAACACATAAATATCCGCGGAATGGACGCCCAGGTCATTCCCTCGCCCGAAGACTCTTTGTCCGAAAACGTAAACGCCCCGATGGCGTGCCGGAATGTGATCCATTTTTTCCTCTCTCGATCGTATGTAACTTCCGAGCGTCTTCGTATACCGACGAGGAATTTTATCCGATATAGACCAATTACGGATTGACCGGGCCAAAGCGGTCATAACACGGCCATAGCCGCGCAGATTCAAATTGCGGCTTCGCACCCCCCTCGTCGCGGTCGATTGGCGCAACAGGTGCCGTTCATTTTCAGCCTCTTTTTTCAGCAATCAGTCGCACGGGATCCGTATCCAATCAACGATTCTAAAAACTAATATATGCAATCTCGATTCGCATATTTTCGTAGCCAAATATATATAATATTGAATACTGTTAAATGCAAATTTGAAATAATATACAGGCAGATTTGATGATTCATCTGTTTGTCTGAAATCGAGAAGCACATGATGCTACGTGTTTTTAATAATAACATAAATTGTAATATGAATAATTCATAAACTTCTCAAAAAGACCTTTTCCTCGAATTATATATTATTGCAGTTATTCGTTACTCGATTTGTACTTGCTTTTAAAAATAAATATCATCAATAACAAATTGTAGTTTATTCGCTTTCTTAACTGTTAAAGGCCGTTTAATTCGTTAATGTTTTCAAATCCCTGGGTCAAGCCTAGAATTTTCCAACATTACATAACAGAATTTCGTGTATTTTTATCATTTTTGTGTAATAATACAGCAGAAATGTTTATGTTTTTTAAAGGTTGCGTAAAATCCTTTCAATTTGGGTTTTAATGATGCAATTTTAATTAGTTTATTTCATTGTTTGTAACAAAAAAATCCATACCCAATCAGTATTCGTTAATAATGGTTAAACCTAGCCATGATGCTTTTTCTCGCTCGCATTCGGTACGATGTGCCGAGTGCGAAACGTTCGATCTGCAGTGAGAGATCGCCGAAAAAGTAGTCTTGTATTCGTCATATTGATTAGTTCAAAAATCTAAGACAGTATATATTCAATAAATATTTTAATTATTATTTTTTAAAAAAATGACAAGATAGGTGAAGAATTCATCAATATCTTGACTTGAGTTGAATATCTTGACCTATTCCATATTCATAGAAAACTAATTAAATATTAAAATCAACCAAATTATGAAGCGTATCATAAACTACTGTTTTTACACCTAGAATAATCCATTTTTTTTAAAATGTCAAGATGTTAATAAGGCCTTCAATAATATCTTGACCTGAAATGATTGGTGTTCCTGAAATGTTGGAATGTATAGTTTTATAATAATATATTATCCCCGACAATAATACCATTTAATATCCATCGAGTAATGCTAAAATCCATTCTTAGCTAACTGCACTTTGCTAATCTCTGAGTTAGATCATGAATTTTCATAGAAAAATGTGCTTAAAAGTCTCATGTCATTTAGTGCATTTAATTTTGATCCTTTATAAATCATTTGTTTACTTGGTTTAGAAAATTTATTATCGTTTTGATAAATTTATTAAAATTTCGTGCCCATTTACATGTTCAGTGTGTCAGTATTTACAAGTATGAGGGATCGGAGTGGTATTTAAAATAAGGAAATACCGCAGGGAACGTCTCCCCCAATATTTGCCTTACATTTTCGGGCACTTAATCGGCTTACGCGAGTCTTTAAATTATATTTCCTTTTAAAAATCGATACCGAACGCGAAGAAATCCTTCAAACACGGCCCAAAGTATTTCCCGGGACACAAAAGCGCCTTGGACTGAGTACAGTCTACGGGGAGAGCACGCGACAGGATAAATCTTTCCGTATACCCACGGGGTGACGAAAGGGAAAAAAGCCAAGGGAAAGCCCCTCCGACACTTTGCGGCGAGAGCGTTTTCAATTTGGCCCATAAATCTGCGAGCAAGATATGCGATGTTCGTTTGCGCAGACAATGGAAGCCTTTCCGATCTGCTCCTGCAAATTCTCGTTTAATTTTCCCGCGGAATTGTTCGGCTGCGGCCTCAAAATTGACCCCGGCCATACCCCCGGCACACATCTATTTATCCCGTGTCATACCTTCCCTATCCCGCTCCCCCTTTTGTTCCACTTACCTAATTACAATACACGAGAGGAGCCAGTCATTATTGTTTCGGGTAATATTAAATTTTCCTCAGATTCTTGCGGCTATAAATCATTCGGATACATAAATCATTGCTGGGAGCAGGAGCGCGAATTCGAAATTTTCGTCGAACAATACATCTGTTCCGTTTGTTTTGCAGAATTTGTAAGTTGCGGAATTATAAAAAAGGAGTTTCAACCACCTGTTGTGGTTTCGCCGGGCCCCTCCCCCCTTCACGAGGTATCCTCTGAAAGTTATATCAATTAATTAAGCACACGCTCAAACGTGACGCAATCGCAACGGAAAAAAATATCGGCCTGCTCGCCAGTGCATCGACCGGGGTTACTTTGCGCCGCTCCCCTTTCGATATTTATCCGTTCGCACGTATGCATTAGCAATCTAAAAGCGTTTTTCCGATGGAATGCCGCGAAAATAAATAGTGTAATGAAATTCAAACGTTATTTTTCTTTCCTAAACAACCCTCCGCTCCGCCCCCGAACAAATACCCGTCTTACACAAACAGTTCGCAATCTTCCCGCTTTCATCCCCGCCTTATCTCCATTTATATTCGCTGAATCCGATTATTTCCAAGATGGATCGCCATTCTTTCATTTGTAATTGTTTATTCAGTCGCTGATTACTTTCGTGTCGTAACTAATTACGTATGTATGCCCGGCTTGATACACAATAATAAGAAAAAATCAATTATATCACAAGTATGCCTACCATATTTCCATTATGCAGTTTTTACCATGTAAACACAGTGCTCGTCATTAATTAATGAGTTTTGAATAATGGCAAACATTTAAATTAATTTGCATGTGTTTATTATGCATTGCCTACCACGTGTTATGGCCGTCGAGTTTATTTTTAAACAATCATAACACGATTATTTTCGACCTATCGCCCATATGATTACACATTATTATTTTTTTTTATACAATCCGAGCTTTTTATTAATATATTTTTATGCCGGATAGGACGTGGAATTCGATCGAATAAACATTCGTCGATTGATTTATGATTCTATTATTACTATTAGGAAATAGAGGATAAAAACATTTAAGCCATATTTTCACCTGAAAAATTATTATTAAAGTTATATAATTTAGACAAATATATTTTATACAAGATAATTAGCAATTTCAGTCACAAGTCGAAAAGTTTTGATAAATGTTCAGAACTTTGAATTTATTTATGTTTATATTATTAAAATTAAATTAAAAGAGCACATGTTTGATTTAATTTGTATACCTTGATCATTTATTTTGTGTATTTTTTTGAACTTGCTCGATAACCGCAGTACAATAATAAGATTTCTGAATTTATAATTTATTTTTAAAATAGATTATTATAAGAATAAAAGTAGTTCATGATATGCTTAATAATTTGGTCGGTACTTTGGATTTTTTAATTAACCCCTTGTGTGATTTGCCCGAATACAATTCGGGTAGGTATTTTGCTAACATAGCGCGCATAGTAACAGCCGAAAATATTGTTGTTTTATTTTTTTTTCGCAATTGCAGACTTAATAAGTTAAAAAATAATATTATGGTGTTATGTACAAGATAAGCTTAATTATGGCATAATTGTTTAAATATATAAATAAAGGATTAGAAATAAAAAATACGAAAATAAATAGAAATCCTTTGCTTTAGCCTTAAAATAATTATTTTAAAAATGCTTTTCCATAATCCACAGTACAATTTTATTTAATACGCAAAAAAACTGTTCTAGGATAACAACGTTGAGTAATTGTTAATCCATCCGTCACGGTGTCTCGAAAACAAACGCGTCGTGCGAAGGGGGTATCTCAGATACCCCAAGCAGTTTAAATAAATATATTGACGAATTTTTCATCATTTTTTTAAATGAATTATTCTAAGAATAAAAATAGTTTTTTGCTTCATATTTTGATCGATGTATTGGATTTTTTTCCGCAATTTTCACTGGACACATCATACCAGATGCGAGCAAGAAAAAACATAGCACGCATAGTAACAGCAGCAAATATTATATATTTATTTTCATATGTAGAAATTATATTAAAAGTTATTCGATAAAAATCAAAAAATAAATGAAAGGATTACTATTTTTCTTTTATCGAATATTTGAATAATACAATATAGTTTTAAACTTCGCATACATATGTCGAGTGTGACTCGACTATTACTGTGGAATCGATTGATTTGGAAGATATAAGTCGTAAACAATCGAGTGACTTCGACTTATTATTATATTTTTTTATATATAGCTTTCGAACATCATCGTTTATCATATCATCTTATTAACCTGTGGAAATGTATAATATACGCTATGGATATTCACACCAGAATAATATTGAATTTATAATTCATGATATTAGAGTGCAATTTGCAGTCGTATTTTTTTTTAAAACTGTCTGACTCGACAATTTTTATTCCAACAATTTTTAAAATAGTTTCTATAAATAAAGTTAGAGCACCACTAATTATTTTGCGTCTAATTGACATTTAAAACACATTAGCATTTCCTATGAAAACGATTTTGGACTAGTCTGAAGTCTCAAGCACAATTGTCCTAATTTACTTTAATAAATAATTTTAAAAATATTATTTTTTTATAAAAATATCATATTTTAATCATATGTTACTCGTTGTCCTTTTTCTACTTTTTTCTTCTATGACATTTGTTTTCTTTGGATGAATATTGCTCAATAAAACTCTTTCATCGTACAAGTTGTCTAGAAAATCTTTCTTATAAATCATGACTTTTTATTACATATTTTGTAAAATATTTATATATTATTTTTTGTAGTTGACCGAATTAATTTTGATATGAAATTATCATCTGGATTGTAAAAAAATGCGTATCTCTACAATATAAGACTCGGAAGACAAACTGAAACATTTCCATCTCTATCATTGCAAGACTTTCATACCGAAAATTGCGAAAGTTATCCGGTTTTCTTATACGAGATCTTGTTATATTATAAAAACTTTTTTTTGTGGCATTTGTGGAAAAAATGTTTGCCGGGATAAGTCTTATTAAAAAAGAAGAAAGCAGAATGCCTACGTTGTTTTGAACGCTGCACGATTGCCATCCGTTCAATAAATTGGATTACGCCATGGATAATGTAACGTTGAAGAAAAAGGAAAATTTATTTTCATATCGAACAAAAATTTAATTCGCAGACCGTTATTAAAAAAAATTATTTGATTATGCGCCGGTACAATTCCGGAGCGACATTTCCCCCGAGAATTTATTCCGCAAATGTTTTTAATTGCTCTTTAAACCGAATACATAATTCATTTGTATTCCGTCTTATATATAAGCACATAAAATAGACCAATAAAACAAAATAAAGAATGTTTTACACTCTACCGACATACGGCTTCTATTCCCGGGGGAGAAACCACTCGCATTTTGTATTAAATTCTCGAATAAACCACGTAATAAGAGTAATTTTATACGAAATTATATGGCTAAATAATTGCATATTAAAAATACATTTTTTTCGGTATCAGGAAACCGACAAAACGCGGCCATTGCCGTGACAATCAACTTCCGCGAAGAGTTTCTCATTGTTATCCGACGCCGCCAACTTGACAATGTTTACCGTTAATTTATTCTCGAGTCGGATTGAATCGATTTGGCCATTAGCCGTATAGTTCGCAGGCATCTCCTTTTTTTTCGTTAAATATGTTTTGTACACACAATCATTTGCATTAATCGTGCAAATATCGAATGCCGAATTTATGCGCGAATGGCATAAATATGATGTCAGATAAAATATGAATAAAATTCCTACGTGTGATGTCCTATAAAATTTACATGTAATACGGAAAAACTCGTAATAAAATACGAGAAAAATTGATATTTTTGAACAAACCCAGAAGAGCTGCTGCCACTTCGCGCGCTTCAGCGAAATAAACTTTTTATTTTTATCGCTTCAAATATTCATGCTCGTTTTAAATATTAAATTTTCGTCTTAACGGAAATTTTATAAGCTCGTGTATGAAATGACAACTGTTATGGCCAATATGACAATCTTAGGTGTTTGCGTAGCGCTGAAAAAATACGATTTCTGTTGAGAATCCGGAACTCTACGATGTCCCTTTGCCTCAAAATTTTCTTACCCAAAAAAATGTTAAAAAAGCATACCCATATAGTGGCAAAGAGCTCGCAAAATCAAGAATCTACTCCGGTGAAAGCCTCTCACTTTATTTATTTTAGACATTTATTTAGAATTTATTTTAATTTTTATTTCTGGATTAAATTAATTTAATATAAATATTTAACAATACTTAACTCTACTTAAATTCTATGAAGACTATTTTTAAGCTATTCTGCATCGCTTTTTATTAAATTATTTTAAAATAATTATTTATTTTATTACTCGTTTGCACTCAGAATAGAATTTCCAGAAGTGTTACAGCAAATTCAAACTGTCTCAGTACATATTTTAATAACTATACTTGACTAGCCTTTATTGTCTGCAATTGGGAAACATAATAATAACAACAATATTCGCTGCTGTTGCCACGCGCGCGATGCTTTATCTTGCTCGCATTCAGTAGGATGTGCCGAGTGCGAGTGAAACATGCGATTGACACGTGCGGCGAGTGCTCAGTATATATTGATGAATTCTTCATCAATATCTTGATATTTTTTTTGAAAATGGATTATTTTACGAATAAACAGTAATTAATTAAATATAGTCGCAGCACGTGTCACTCACACATTTCACTCGCAATCGGTACAACGCACCGGGACCCCATCGGTACGGCTAGGTTAATCTTTTTGTGCATGCTGTTATGATGTTCTTGTTGCGACAAGGACTAGTGACCTTTCGAGACGTATATCTCTCATTCCAATCATAGCAGTCCTCTTTAATATGATGTCTCTCATCCGGTTTAATCTCTAATTTATCTACGGCATAGGTTCCCAACCTTTTTCGGGTGGCGACCCCTTTTTATAAAATCCATGTGATCCGAGACCCCCATACAATTCAAACGCTATTTATAAATATGGTAATTAAAAAAAAACAACGAAAATATTTTTTTGAATATTATTTTATTTAAAATTATGTATGTAGAATAATTAATTTAATGCGATGGTTGATATTGCAAGTTGTTGACCATTCTCAAAATTCGCGGATGAGTTTTGGTTAACGCCAACCTCATGTAATTTTCAACATTTAATTGGTTTCTTCCCTTTCTTACTTTTTAAATGAAGAAGAGTTGAAAATCCACTCTCGCAGAGATACGTAGACACAAATGGAACTAAAACTCGAAGGGCAAGCATCGTCACATTTGGGTATGATTGATACATACTACACCAGAATTAGAGTGAAGTGCAGTAAACAAGTTGCGTGCCGAGGGAATCATTCCGAAATCTAAGAATTCATCGGGAATGCTGGCTATATCAGGTGGAAGCAGAGATGGATTCCGTGTCAATCTAGTTTCTTCTTCTTTTAGCTCAGAGAAGTAACGCTGAAGTTTGTTTTCGAGGGATTCAAGATGCCCAGCAACCTCCTCCTTCAAATTTTCATCTATTTCCCCTTCATATTCGTCTACCACACCGCAGAGTTTCTCAAACATGGCAATGTTTCCAAGATTTTATTTTTTCTTCATGGCTTTGGCTTGGATAAAAAATGCCCTAAAATTATCGTGAAATTCGGTAATATTCGTTTCCTTTCCCTGAAGTTTCAGGTTAAATTACTATTTGCTGTTCTAATATATCTGCTAGATAGCTTCTGCTCTTTTCAACCAAAGCTTTATCGTTTAATTGCAAGATCATGTTTTCCTCTCCTTGCTTCTAGGAACGATGTAATTTTCATCTTTCAGATTCAAAGACACGATTCACAACATTTCCTTTCGACAACCAGCGTACTGCAGTGTTGAAAATAAGAACCTCGTGATCAGAATTTATGTCTTTACACATTTTTATCAACGAATCAAGTACCTCTTGCAGAGGAATTGGAAGAGTCTTACTGGCAAGGGCATACCTGTGAATCATGCAGTGGATTCCCTTTTGTAACAGTTCTTTTACTTTTTTTTTAGTGATTTTGGCCCAAGCATGAAGTAGTTTCACCCATTACAAACCCCACAGACGTTTTCCCACTTTAATTCTACAGTCAATAAAAACGCATTTATCTTCTTCATAATGTCTTCACTTTTTGTAGTACTTTCAAGTCCACTACAAAATAAAAATTCTTCTTTGATATCATCTGAATAAATATATATTTCACGAAGAGAAGCAACTGAGCACACGAGCTTACATCAGTTTATTCATCAACTTGAAAAAAAAACAATGGTGAAACCTTGATTTCATTTAAAATCTGCTCCTTAACGTCTACGGACATATCTGATATACGCCGCTGAATAGTATTATTAGACAGATATATTTGTTGCATCTTTACTTCCTGGAATCCCAAAGGCTAATTTCACTATCTTTGCTTGTACGGGGTTTAATGAGCTTTTCTCCAATTGTGTGAGGTTTCTTTTGTTTGGCAATTTCCAATGCGGCTTCATATGATGCTTGCACTATTGCTGTGTTCAATTGCTGAAAATTTCCAGCTCGATCAAGTAATTTTTTGCAACCAGTTTCATGCCGACGAAAGAACTCCAAATCCTTTTTAGTGTATTCTGAATGTGTCGTCGCGAAGTGACGTTTGAGTATTGAAGGTTTCATAGATTCCTGGCTGAGAACAACTTTACACAATACGCATTGTGGCTTCTCTATTCCATTGCTAGTCATGTTAGTGAAGCCAAATTTCAAAATCTTCAAACTCCAAGAGACCATTAAAAATAAAATGGCAATTTAGTGAATATTCTTTTAGTTGACTGTATAAGTTGGCGAACCCCAAAAAACCCTTCGCGACCTCCTTGGGGGGTCGCGACCACAGGTTGGGAACCTATGATCTACGGCATCAATTTTCTAGTTTCCAGGAGATTCCGCGCAAAAACTATTGGCGCTTTAATCAATATGAATTTTGTCACATGCTATAGAACTTTATGGTCTTGGGACCAAACGTGTTCCGACTAAAGATGTCACCTAACGGTCTCTGCCGCTAATTGACCGGCTCAGGTATTTTTGTCCATAAGGTTCATTTAACTCTTGCTTTCGTGGCACCTCATTGTTTGTGGTTGACACGCGATGTCTTTGCGAATTAGCGTCGAGTGGCCGCTCCCCGGTGGTGTCTGCACACAGCGGTGTCGTAACACAGCAATTAATGAATATTACATTCGTGTGGACCATTACGTGCGCAGGGAAACGACATTTTGAAAAAATACAATAAAAGTGCAAAATTGAGAGCACTTCATCACACACAACCTCTCTTTCATGGCGACACAATACGCACAAAAAATATTTTGTTTCGCATTATAAAAATTAGCATTGTCGCTGTAAGTCGTTCGGTTCTTTGTTCCAACAAATAAATCATGCGATTCGATTACGTTAATTTGAAATTCAACCAATTTGCATCCGCCGTTATCAATCCATTCGTTATCGGCGAATTTGACAATAAATAATGGGACAGATTTGCGTTTAGCATCGTATGTGGAATCGAGAGAGGATTGATCAAATTATTGCCGCGGGAAATTTGTGAAAGTGAAATATCATTTTTTATCTCGAAATATTTAACAAAAACCTTTCAGCTTTGCACGATTTTTTTGTTAATTTTGATGAGCGGTCAACGCTCTGATTTATTTTGAACGGAAAATAATCCGCCGTGCTAATCGAGGGACGTCAAAACGAATTAATTGTTATGTTTATAATTTATTTTTGCCGCGAATAATACATTTCGACGACCTTGTCGAAACCAGTTTGTTTATATTTATAAAATTGTTCATATTAATTTATTATTCAAGAATGTAATGATCGACTAAGTGTTTGATTATGTTCTGAGTGCAAAAAATATGCATGCAAATTTTATGTGTTTGTATGAAATAAATATTGTTTTATTTTTTACTGTAAATTATTTTTGTCCAGTTCTTGTTAATTTTTTAAACAAACAGCACTACAGACCAATGTGCATATTTTTTTTATTAACGAAAAAGTGTAATAAACCTTCAATTTATTTAATGAAGAATAAATATAACGTAATTGTTACAATATCAATATTTGGGTTTTGCGCGGATATTTTTAAAAATAAATTTATCGTTTACACTATGACTTAAAACGTGTTTATAAATCGTGTAAACTGAGATAAAAAAACATGTAGATTTTTTGACCGATCCGGCACGACGGCTCGAAATCTATTTTATATGAAAATAGACCCCAAAAATTTCTAGTCAAGAATTGATAAATTCTTCGACGATACTTTGACATTTAAAAAATGGAAAAATCCAAAATATGGATCTAATTTTGATTTTTTCTACTAATTAATGCGACGCGGAGGTTGCATTAATTAGTACTGGCACATGCGCGATGTTTTTTCTCGCTCATACCCGGTACGGAGGGATATAAACAATCAAAAATTATTTATATTTATTTTTAGACTTTTTAACCCTTTGGACGCGTAAAGCGACTATAGTCGCCCGAATTTTTTTTTCCTCTTCGACGCGTAAATCGACTATAGTCCATGGCTTGTAAAAAACGTAATCTTTGGACGCGGTAATCGACTTTTGTCGCCTCGCATTTACGCCATCGTCTGTGATATACAGCCCCAAAACACAACCTGACGACTATTTTTTGGTGTATTAAATCTCATGATATTCTCAAAAAAAAAGTAAAAAGAGTTTTATAGATTACGTTATTTTTCATGGAAAATTTGCATTTTTCAAATCAACTTTTTTTTTTCGTTTACCGCGTTGAAAGGGTTAAGACAAATACAAAACGTTTGGGACATGTGGGATTTATATCAAAAGAGTTATTCGTGAAAAATCAAAACTTACGGTCCCAAATACGGCACGGCTAGCTTAATTTAAATTTGTATTGACAATAACTTTAGCTAATAGTTTACTATTTATATTATATTTTTTGTTTATTTCTGAGTGTTAATAGAATTATAGTTCCAAATATTGCAGTTAAAGTTTGAAAAAAAATATATAAATAAAATAACAATATGTACGAATTCATTCAACACAAATATATATTCCTTAGATATATTTATTGGACCCCTAATTTCATATCCCGAATTTTATTTACTACCCTACCAATATTTTAAAATGCTAAAAACTGAATCGAAAACCAAAAACCGCTAAAACCTATTTTATGTTGGATAGAAGCCCCGGAGCTGAACCGAAAAAAATAACGGTTCATATCGGTTTAATAACCATTTTTAAGACAAATAAATACAATTAAACAATTATCGCTTTGAGCTGAATAAATAACTGAAAATTGGAGCCGAACTCCTTTTTTTTTAATTAAGCCGGAACGAAAAGCGTACCAAATATAACGGTTTAAAGCCCTGGTCGTGAGCATATAAATCGATCGTAAATGTCCAGCGGTTGTAATAGTATTTAAGGCCAAATTTTGTAATTATGGTAATTATATTTAAATATTTTTAAAAATAATTATAATTTAAATCCAGTAAAAAACGTCTAACACCAAATTATGGGGACCGAAATATTCTTCCGTGTTAAACGATCCATGCTAAAAAAACACCATGTTTTCAATGTCGTAAAATTTATTCAATACGATTTCCTATCCATATTTACACTTGTAGACACATTGATATTCTATAGCGGGGGTTAACAACATTTTTACATGGAGTTATTCATTACAACTGCTAATGTTTGTGGTTCAATGTCTACAAAATATAATTAATTTTTAAACGGCGGACACTTGCTTAATACTATACTTAAAATGTATACTTAGTACACTATTAGAATAACAAATGACTATTCAATAAGAAAAATCACTAATAATGATAATGACTTGGACTGTTGATTCACGTAGTCATTTTCAATAAATATATATTATATATTTAATACTTGCATAATAATTCAAATAATATACTCTAAAGCAGGGCATCCCAACCTTTATCTTACAACGCTCCTCTATAACAGTGTTTCCCAGCCTTCTTTATGCCATGCCCCACCGTAGTCTTTTCAAAAGTATATGCCCCACCGACCTCTTTTTTAATTAAACAGGTAAATTTTTAAAATATATATTATAACTGAAATTATTACAAGCCAAATGACAATTGAAATGTAATTAGGTAAAATAAAATGTAAAACAATAAAAAAACACAAGTGACAATTGAAATTTAGTACAAAACACACACACATCTAGACGCCGAATCCATTATTAAATTTTCAAATTCAGTTACGCTTGCTACAAATAAATTTTATGTCTGGATCTAACTTAGTTAATTTCAGTATTAGGTCCCCTCTATTAGTGATATCTAGAGACACGTATTTCAGCATCTATTTTTTTTAAAAAAATAGCATTTAAAATGACAAATTTTAGCATCTATTTATCGTTTATTTCTTAATTACGAATTTGAAGTTAAAAAGTCTAATTTATACATAATTTTTTAAACGATATACAATATATTGATATAAAAACATTTGAAATTAAATAGAAATACAGGAATACACCGATTAAAAATGATATAATGATTAAAACATTAAAGCTTATCATCGAGCGTGTTTCTATTGATGTCGTTAATGTTGTAAACAAAGGTAAGTTTCTTATTACCGATATCGTTTCATCAATTTGGAAATTACATCTACTTCCAGCTACATGCGGGTTGAACAGATGATTTAAAGTTTCATAAAACACATTCGTTTCATGTATATTTAAATGTGACTCGAGATTTAATAAACTTTTACGGGAAACCGACTTAAGAATATCTATTAATTCTAGTTTGGTGTGTTCGTCTGTTTCAAGAAGTAGCTTCTGGGTTTCCATAGCAAAATGCCACCTATGTTATAACCGAGAGATCGATATATGGAAAATCTATTCGCAATTTTCAAAATTTCGCAATTATATCGCATTTATCGCTTCTATGTCGCATTTATCGCAAAATGCGATAATCACGTATCTCTAGTTATATCCAATCGATTTCTTTTTTTATGAGTAAATCGCTTATGGCGCTAAAACCCCATTCCACCAAATAAGATGATAGAAAGGGCAATAATAAATTTCTGGCATGCAAAGTAATATTAGGATATTTTGTGTTTGTTTCTTCGCACATCCATGCCATTATTCCTTTTATATTAAATACATTTGTAATTCAATCATCATTTTGCATTTCCGAAAGTTCTTCTTGATACAGTTGCTCATTTGAAATATCTACCAGCATTGGTTTTGTCAACCAAGCAGGAAAATTTATTTCTTTTAAATCAGCAAATCGTTTTTTAAAATCAGTTAATAAAGTTTGCAAATGGTCGAAATTTTACTTCGACCTTTACTTTAGCATTATCAGTCATTTCACATTTTTGGAGCCAGTAAAATTTTTCAAAATTTTTGTTAAAAATACTTTTAGTAGTGAATGCAAGTATCTTTGTTTTGACATCGACAAGTGTTTTCTTTGATTCTTGAAGTTGGCTATTTAAAATATTTAACTTTTCAAATATATCAGTTAAATAACTCACAAATGCTTTACCGTCGACCGTCATTAAAAACTTCATATCACAAATCACAAATCATATCAAATAATTCCATAAATCTTTTTAAGGAATTTCCTTTTGAAAGCCATCTTCTGCCACTTCAGTGTGAAGTAACAGTCTAACGTGGCTCGCATTTTGGTCTTTACAAAATAACTTAAAGAGACGCTCACATTTGTCACTAGTTTTAATCGTATTGATACACTTTATATTTTTGATTAAACGGAATTTAGTACCTCATTTAGAACAGATAAAATGTTTTTAGCCACCAAGTTTTAGATCCTCTCCTATAGTATGGTTTTTTCCACATTTAGCGATGAGCAATAAAATTTGGTAACTAGCCTCAAGAGTACGATCGACACTTGCAGTTTGTGCAGAAGATAGATTTATTAATGTTGTTCGTTTCCAATTTTTTCCTTACGAAGCGTGGTGCCCCACCTCTGAGGCGTAATGCCCCACCGGTGGGGCGTACGCTCCACCGTGGGAAACACTGCTATAGACCCTTAGATTCTATAGGTATACTGTAGACCCCCAAGGGGTCTACATGAACCTCGTTCGGAATTTCTGCCCTATATCGTGCAAATCGAGACCAACAAATACGTACATATTTATAACCTATTTATATGTTTTTAATGCTTCATAAAATTATCATTTTTTGATATATTTTATTTACAAATAATTTGATTTATTTTAACACGGTTTTGTATGAGCATTGTATATAAATAAAATCGTGTAAATCAAGGGTTTGCTATGTACATACTGAAATATCGATTTCTGTACTATCTGAAGGTATTTATTATGGATACGAAATATATATATATATATATATATATATATATATATTTTTTTTTTTCGTGGGTTATCTATATTTCTATGCCACACCCATCACGTCAATCCACATGGCGCACGATCCTTTTTTTCGCTATTACGAAATCGAAATGATGTCACTCCGATTTTCTAGGGTGTGCTTTTTATTATTTACTCCATGGGGTTTGTTATGGTAATGGCTGCTGCTGGCGTCATGTCTTGCGCGCAACCCCCATACACTCTTATTTATTTATTTTGACCGCAATTTTCAAGTTTTCGACAAAATTATATTCTGATGACAAAACTTTGTTTGCAATGTGGCCGCTCAAATTTGGCACGGCCAACTTTTTTGACGGTAATGCGATGGTACACGAGGCTTCCACGTCGCGAGTCTCTTCTCCGTCTCTGTTGATGCTTATTGACAGAGAAGCCAACACCTCCGAGTTAACCTGTTTATGCAAAATTCGCAAGAAGACACTTTTTTTTAACGCGAAACATTTTTATAGCACAAAAAAAATAATTAAACGCTCGCCTTTTTCACAACACTCTTGCGGATTTTCGGCTAATGCCATATGACTAATTAACTCGCCGGGTAATTACCCAACTTTGCTAATGTAGCGTCGGTCCAGTTATTTTTAATTTAATTCACAAATTACACATTATTTCGATAATTGCATAATAGCAAAATATTTACATAGGACCAGTTCCTGGCTGAAATATGAACTTCTATTAGTCACCATACGTGTTTGAATACCAGATCCATTATTGGATCTGTGTGTGTGTGCTTGTTTACGGGTGTGGCACTGCCTCCCTCTGCAGAAAACTTGGCTCCATGCTCGAAAATTATAATTCAGAATTAATATTATATGTCGAAAATCTGGATACGTATATATAATTTGACCCCGGTTCCATATAATCCTGCAATTAATCAGATTTTACTAATCCGCGCTGCTTGAAGTTGATGGATCGTGACTCATAAATCTGTGCGAAATCTGTCGGATCGAACTTCTTTCGACTCGTATGATGTATTCGACAGTGGCATATGGATGATGTGTGTTATCAATGCCAAATTATCATTTAAAAAACGTATATTTTGAATGATTTATAATGTCAAAGGCATTAGCCACGCCGTACTGACTCATCGCTTGCGAAGTGTGAATTGATTAATACGCACGGTACACGCTAATCTCCCCCACCACCTTCCGAAACGAACGATTCGGAAACTATAACGCCATAAAAAGTAAATTATATTAATGGAAAATAATTATGTCACTAGATCAATATATTATCGTATCTACAATTTTTAGACGATTACATGATATCATATTTATTTTTATAGCAATAGTTAAATATAAAAAAATAATAATATCCCTTGGGTGTAAGTAACATGTGTATATATTTATAACTACACTCTGAAATATTAAAGAAAAATACGGGGTACAATATACTAATAATTTATTCATTTATGGCATACATAATTTGTTATAGTGCTACATTATTTTTATTAATAATTTTATCATTTTTTAATTATTTACAATAGTTAAATATATTTTTTATTATTATTATATAATCCTCAATGTCTGTGGACCGATTCTGGTAAACGTTCTGTATATTTTTTTTATTGTAAGAACTATTTAACCACTTGTGTGATTTGCCCGAATACAACTCGAGTAGGTATTTTGCTGACCATAGTGATTTGCCCGGAACTGATTCGGGCAATATCAGCCAATGAAACTTTTATAGTGATTAGTTCGAATCCGACTCGCCAAATACCCCCCCACCAGTCTAGAGAACGCATCGTGCGCGTTGAGGACACGTGTCGTAATTTGATCTTTCGAAGAACAATTAGTCACAGTTTTCCAAGAGGTTGACCACAGAAGTGGTTAAATTAATATTCGTTTATTCTCGAAATACAAAGAAGTTATATTAAAAGTGTAGTTTAATTTAAAAATGATGTATTAATTAAAATGACACAGCATTACTAGCACTTGTTAGATTTTTTATCTGCGTGCATTTTAATTTTAAACTAACGAAGGTAACCTAACCTAACCTAACCTAACCTAACATAACCTAACCTAACCTAATAAAAATGGACTTAACATAAGAATAATTCTAACCTAACCTAATAAAAATGAACCCAGCAAAAGAATAAATTTAACCTAACCTAACCTAACTTAATAAAAATGAACCTAACAAAAGAATAAAGGTAGCCTAACCTAATCAAGTTATTAATAAAAATACGTATTTGACGTTTTAATTATTTTAAGCTTAATAATATTTGTAAATTATAAAAAAATGAGGACTGGACTTTTCTCCAGTCCATCCTTGATTCAAAAGCAAGAAAAATTTTCACTAGGTTTTTTTTCTCGCCACTTTTGAACCTATAGTTTTAGCTTGAGTGACACACTCAAATTGTGATTGATTATAAAATGTATGTTTGACTCTGACTGTTTTTTTGTTTTAAATTCATAGTCGAAAACTATTTTTTCATTTAACCATTAAGTCCACTAGTCTTTTATTTTATCAAAATAATATAAATAAACTAATAAAACAAACGGTCGCCATTACTATCAAATATGTACATATTTTTTTTGTATCGGCAATAAGTGATCGCCTGGCGCGTTGTGTGGCCGAGACGGAATACATTAGAAGCGGACGGCAATAAAACAAACGGTTTGTATTATATACAATGGCTTAAAATGCTATTATATAATGAACGTAAAAGGGTCTTTACGCAATTGTGAGACCCTGGCTTCCTTATTCGTCGAAGATGGACAAGGAAGAAAAAAAATGTTTTGTCAATATTTAGGACACGGAGACAAAATCACTGAACCGTTGAACTAGTTGTTACATTACGTTTCAGAACTACTTTAATGGATGACGAAAACCTTAAAATGAAGGATTATAATCGACCTGGTTTTGATACTTTTGCTCCCTTTGAAAAAATCTGGGGACCTCTCCTTTGGAGAGGTCCTTATTGTGACTCGTCACGCCAGAACCCCTAAAGGAGAGGAAAGCGAGTACCGAGACAAACACCCTCCCACTTACCCTTACCCCCTCCCAGATATACATCTAATGCCAGCAATGGCCAAGGTAAGAAAAGCTCTTTATAAAAAAAACCGCATACCGAGACAGGTTGGGCCACTCCGATATGGACGTAAAAGGAGAGTTCTCACGCCATTGTGAAACCTCGACTCCCTTGGCCGAGTTTAGTAATATTCTGGGAGGGTAAGGGAAGGGATTTCAATCTATTTTTTACGGGGTTGAATTAAATTGTATTTGGCCTCATTTTTCTTGTTTTTTTGTCTTAAAACATCTACAACTACAACTCAAACCTATTTATTATTTGTATATCATCTTAATCTTGATAATATACGTATTTCCGTAGATCATCAAGTTATATAAAATAAATATTTAAATAGTAGATTAAGCTAATATCCCCGAACTGCTATTCGTGCAATTATGGTCCGATTGATAGTCATAAGAAAATGGCAGAGTAATTGTCTAAAATCGCAAGCCTGGCATTAGCCTCCTTTGCGATTTCCGAATCTGAATAATTTCTGCACTTTTATTATTCAGCCCCGTTCGAATATTCAGCCAGAGTTGCAATTCGCGACGTTAATCGCGCCATGTTTCCAGGAGTCGCGCTAGATTCCTGAATAACTTATCGCGAAATAATCTTCGGCTGAACAATAAATTCCGCGGCGTTTTCGCCATTTTTTTCATCCACGTCGGACGGGCGCCATTTACATTTATTATTTTGTATTTTATACATCTTCGGTTGAACAATTGCGCGTGTATTTTTGCGTTTGCGGCCGTAAATAGGTCGGGTCGCGATCGCGAAAGTAATATACAACCTATTAATAATTTGGGTCGCATCGAGATTTATCGTCGACGTTTATCATTGCGAATGTTTGGTTCGACGATATATCGTCGCGCGAACAATTTGTATCGCTGCATTATGTTATGGAGGTCGGCAATAAAGTTTAGATTGCTTTTAAACTTTCCTTTTCACTTAAAAATTTACCGAATTTTCAGATTATCCAAATTTAACTGTGGGATAAAAAAAAATTAAAACGAATTCTTTTCGGCTGTAAAGTTTTTCGTATAAACTTTTCAGATAAAGGATGTACGAATTTAACAATTGAATACGTTTGAATTCCATATTTTCATTGCCAGACCTATTTTGGATACCTATATTTCAACCCATGATATTTTTACGCGGCTTTGAAACAGCGGGGCCTAATAAATTGTCCGAATATTTTTGGGAACGATTTTCTTTTGGCTACAATAAAAATCTGATGTAAATTATATGTATTACATTTAATTGACTTTCTCTTTTACTTGAAGTTTTTCCTTTTTCAATTCTCTCAAATTTGAATGAATCGATTTCAAGCTTGTCTCAATACAACCCTAATTATTCCTAAATATTTCACAAGTTTAACAATCAAAATTTTCTCCATAAATTAATATATCCGTTGTCTTTTGTTAAAAAATCTTTTAGAAACGCCCCAATTTTTTTTTTTTAAAGATGATTAGAACATGGTCTTTTAAATGTTGTAGGTTATGTATTATTATCTATATATATGTATATTTATAAACCCACAACAGCTGTTTTTATAGCGGGTTTATATAATATGTCATGGTTTATTGTCCAAATTTAACAAAAATACATAAAAACTCTCGCACAATTGCAAAAGCAAAAAAAAAATCAATAATACTTTCAGTAACATTATGTTTATAAATGACTAATGAATGAAATGACCGAGACATACACATTACAAAGGCTTCGTAAAAACATTAATATAAAATCTATAAAAAAAGTTATAAAATAGTTTTTTACATGTTCCCTTTACCAATTTACTTCAAGTATCTAACAAATATTTTTTTTTGAAAAAATGAAAAGTTGTAAACGTTACAGTGGATCAAACGTAATATGCGTCCCGGACATGCGTAAACAAGTTTTTATCGTAAATTCCGTCGCGTATACAAAGTAATGTTTATCATCTCAAGCTATTTTCTAATATTTAATAATTCTAATAATTTTGTTATTATATTGTATATAGCAGTGCTTCCCAATTACTTTCATGTCGGCCCCTAAATCGACCAGAATTAATTCCCTTACTTAAAAGAAAGAAATATACATAGCTTTATTAAGATTATTTACCAATAATATTATTACAATTATAATACACCCTATCCCTCGATTTACACGGTAGAAGTGCACAAAAAACGCATAATTTGATTGTTTTTTTAAAATACATAAATAGCACAAAATTATTCTTTAAAATAAAATTATATTCTTTTATTAATTAAACCTTTTTTTCCAAAATAACCCTTACTTATCAGCATTTGAAAACCTGATTAGAAGTATATGAATTGATGGCAAAAGCCCAGTGGAATGCACACACCTACAGTGGAATGCACACCTACAGTAGATACATATCCAGTGGAATGCATACCTCCCTCCAGTGAGCGCACGAACAAATAAAATTATTGGCCATTGATTATTTTCAACATTTATTATCCCAACTTTTTTTTAAAACTGTGAAAGCGATGTAAAAAGTTCCGTAAATCGAGGGATAGGTGTACACATATTTATATTCAGCACAAAATCGTTTTAAAACCTTTCCACGAGATAGCGATCGTACTTCACTATGATACAGTAAAACTCCGTGCACTGAATACATCTCTGTGCACAAAATACTAAATAATCTTGTTTCTAATTTATTCTTATTTGTCATTATTTTTTTCTTATTTTATTATTATTTATTATTATTTTTTTCTTTTTTATTCTTATTTTTTTCTTTTTTATTCTTATTTTTTTCTTATTTATTCTTATTTATTCTGATTTTATTATTATTTTTTCTTATTTATTCATTCTGATTTTATTATTATATATTCTTATTTTTATCTTATTCCAACCATTTCAAGTCGAGATATTAATGAATTCTTCATGAATATCTTGAATATATTTTTTTTAAATGGATTAATCTATTCCTTTTGTTGTTGTTTGTTGTTGTTGTGTATATAAATATGTTCTCATATGTGTTATTATTTAAAAGACTTATATATATACATTCCTTAAATATGCTATGTGGAAAAATATTCATAAATGAATATTTGTACTGAATATTTTCGCGGCCCCCGCGAGAAATCCTGCGACCCCCTAGAGGGCCGCGGCCCATAATTTGGGAAGCAATGGTATATAGTATATTGGGTTTAATGTCTGCTTTATAAATTTATTAGTATTTTTGGAAAAATCATCTCAATTAAGACTAATTTTTCTGTTCAAGTTTGGAACATTAAAGTCATGAACAAACTATAAGGTCATTTCTTTCCTTTTTATGACTATATATAAAATTAGTAAACCCATTTATGCATTTTTAATCATCAGCATTTTTAATTGTAACTATGGTTAAATTAAAGCCTTGGCTACATTGGGTAGTTTTTGATTTTTCTCAAATCTTTTAATCATAGTCTTCAATTGCGGAAAAAAATAAAACCAACAATATTCGCTGCTGTTTGCCACGCGCGTGATGTTTTTTCTCACTCGCATCCAGTACGATATGCCGAGTGCGAGTGAAACTTTCAAATAACACGTGCTGCGAGACCTCAGTCTATGGCGAGACAAAACATTGATGAAGAATTCATTAATACCTTGACTTAAAATGCTTGTGGTATCTGAGATACCCCCTTCGGACGACGCGATTGTTTTTGAGCCAATGGATGGGTTACAATCACTCATCGTTGTTATCCTGGAATAGTTTTTTTATGCGTATTGAGTAAAATTGTACTGTGAATTATGAAAATGCACGCTTTTTTAAATAATTATTTTATGGCTAATGATTTCTATTCATTTTCGTATTTTGAATATTTCTTTTTAATTTTTAATCCTGGATTTAAATAATTACACGTAGCTTTTTTCGCCATAATATTATTTTTTAATATACAATCAGTAATTTTCTTTAAACATATAAAAAATATATTCACATAAAATACTAGTTATTTATTATGGAAACCTTCTTTCACCAACACTTTCATGATGTAAAATGATAAACGACAATGAAAATGCCTAATCTCATGATTTATATACACGGCAATAATATTATGAATTATTATAACACTGTCTCGGTCATATTATATTATTATATTAATATATTTATCATTTTTAAGCATGGCCCAGGACACGCAACGTGTCAGCTGGTTCATTAGTTCCGAAATTAAACGCTTGACCACACCCACCACCTGTCTGCACTGCGAACCAGGACCACCTTGAACTCCACCTGTCGGCTCTTGGTCGTGTGCCCTCCATGGTATATATAACTTCCGGTTGAATGACACATAGAAAACGAGGGGGAAAACTCATAAGGATAGCTCCATAATCCTTATCACATCAGTTTCTATAATACGCGATTAGACGACAATGCGCGATAAGAAAATTGAGGACGTCTTATCATGACATTGATACAAAAATGCGCTCTAATTTATTATTATTTTTTTTAGATAAATAATATGTGGTTAGATTTGCTCCCGTGTGCGTACACCGCGAGCCGTGGACAGGTGTATTGCTCGCGTTGTAGTACAGGGGCGGCAATTACACTTTTCTATTACGGCAGAAATTGAAAACCCCGTCCTGAAATCGGTTCCATTACAACTCCAGGCGTTCGTCTACGTTCCTTGTAAATTGAGTTTATTTCATAACCTTAATACGTCTGAAAAAAAAAGGAAAGTACATATGAAATGATATAATTAGATTTAGGGCATTCCGCAGTATGGCCGAAAATTCTTATTTCTCGGCCAAAATCATTATCATTACGATTTTCGCATCGTTATCAATTGATTATATATCGCAATAACGCAGATAATTAAATAGGTTATTAATCGATTTATATTCGAGTCCGGTGTTGCCAACGCGATATTGTTGCCATGGAACAAAAATATTTTTTCCTATTATTCTAATGGATCGACAGAGTCCCACTGGATAATAAAAATAACACAAATAATTTTGCGGCACGAGAACAAAAAAAAAATAATAATGCAAAAAGCTTGCGTGGCATGTCATACAGTTCTGAATCACTGGGGGGTTGAATGGCACATTTAATAAATTTTCGCTATTTTCATGTAGTTTATGATCGAAATACGAATTAAATCAGTCACATGCTACGTTGCGTTCTAACGATTGGGTTTAATTATTTTTTTAATTGATTTCTTGATGAAATTCGGTATGCAAATCGAGCGCGGAATCAAAAAGTTTACTATCCCTGTTCTAAATATTGTATTAAAAATAAAGAAGCGCTGACTAATTTTCTTTATTTAAATTTTCAAGCGGAAATTATATCCCCTTTACGATTTTTTTGGCCCAAACAGCAAATTGGCCGCACAAAGCATCAATTACGTTTATCGTGTCTCGTTATCTTCCTCTTTTACATCTTGCACCCTTTACCAAAAAAATGTATTCATACTAATTGTGGCTTTATATTATTTTTTATTGCGGCCGAGGAATTTTTCGCAGGATTAATTCGATTCATTCGCCGGTGTTTGCTATGTAAATGCATTTCCGTCCGCGAATCCTTGCGCAGGATTCGTTTTTTGCATATTATTGTTGAGTGAAAATAATGCAAAAGCGTCAAGGGTAATACGATTCTGCCGCGGACGCTTTTTTTGCCGTCTGAAAATCACGCCAAATGCGTTTGACATATTCCCGTGTTTCCATCTCAATTTCTTCAGCAGGAGTGAAATATTTAAGCGACAGCTGAATCCTGAAAAAAAATAATCCCGCAAAATCGACCGTGATATTTCATAATAAAGCAAAAAATCATGTCTGGATATTTTTTTTAAATAAATCCTATGAACAATATACTAGTTTATGAAAATAATATGAATAAGATAATGGATAAGATATAGAATAAATTGAATTCTATATTTCTGTTTAGATTTTGAAACACTTCTGGTCAAAACCATCATCCAATTAAAAAACGTGCAAATCAATATTTTCATTTTTTTAATATAAAGTAAATAATTAAATTTTTAATGTCAAAATATATTGAATATGTAATCGCCGTGCAATACAAAACCGTGTAAATTGAAGTTTATATTATTTAAGTAATATTGATGCTATGGTTTAACCCTTTGACTGGCCAACAACTGAATTATATCATTATTTTTTATAATAACAATAAATAACGCAGCAGCTAAAGGGTTAAAATCTATTCAACAAATATATGTTTGCCGTGTAATTTAAATCTATACAATTTGGTATAAAAAAAGGATGTTTTTTATTCTTGATTTACATAATACTCATTATGAATATCGTGTAAATCAAAATTTTCATTTTTTATGTTCGGCTCGAAAACAACCGTGTCGTCCGAGGGGGGTATTTCAGATACCCCAAGCAATTTAAGTTAAGTTTTTATAAAAAAAAATGGATTATTCTAAGAATAAAAATTGTTATTCATCGATCAATGTTTTGTTTGTTTTTAACAAATTAATATGACGCGTAAATGACACGCGCACTCGGCGATGTCTCGCCGCAGACTGAGCTCTCACAGCACGTGTCATGCGTTTCACTCACATTTGGCACATCGTACAGGATGCGAGTTAGAAAATACATCGCGCGCGTCGTATAGAAGCGAATTTTGTAGTTTGTATTTTTTTTGATATGTATTAAAAAAATATTTATGTAGGTAGATTAATGCATTGGAGCTAATTAATTTAATGCTATCTATCATTCGTTGAATAAATAATTATAAATAATTAATATAAATTTAAATCCAACTGAAATAATATTCAAAATTAACCAGTGTCGTGGTTTGACACTGGGGGTAATATTGGTGCAGAGACTCATTCCCTTTGCATCTTTAGAATCTTTAAAAAGCTGTGGAATTTTTCTGTTATGCCATCTATTCAATGTAATCAAATAAATAAATATTAAAAGATTTATTCGAGAAAAATCAATAACCCATTATCAGCACGGCTAGATTAATCTTAACGTGTCCTCGATTTACACGGTTTTTAATTAGTACAAAAAATCATAATCCTATATAAATATCATTATCCAGTTTTAATTATATCTAATACAAAATGGCGGATCAATCGATAGTGTTGCCATCACAATCGTATCCCATTACAATAAACAAATGAATATTTTACGTCAATATTCAAATATATTTAACGAATATTTGTGCAAATTCATTACGTTATAAGATATTGAAGTATAAAATTGTAATTATTTCAGCTCGGTTGTTTTGTAATTAGTTTCTTAATGCAGAAAACTCATTATGCTTTTTTGAAAAAAACCCGAGCATCCACTGGATGCTCCATTAGTGTTATAGAAAACGACTCTGCTCTTGATTCTGTGTAGACAATTTGATAATTAAAAGTTAATTAATGAATAATTTTATTGCCGATCGTGCTTTATTTTTTGCTGAAAAAATATTATGTGGTTTTTAATATATGTAATGTCCTTATGTGACGAAGTTTTGTAGATAATTTGATTATTTGCGAGGTGAGGTGAGGTCATCAGCCTCAAGCCCTGCCCTCAATACGATAATGACATAGTGTTCCTCGATGGTTAAACAATCAATTCAATATTGAGTGTGTCTTTCAAGCAGATTATTTTATTTCCGGATTATCTGCAGCAACCATCGATACTTTCTATAATTTTTTTTCATTAAACTGCAGTAGTTTCCAACGGGCTAACGTCTGCACACTCCAGAAGACTGCTTTCGAAATTAAGCACGGCTTGCAGGCGGTCTCGTATTTCTAGTCTTTATCACGAATGTAGGTCTTGAACAAAACAAAAACCAAAGACTACACTGGAACGGGGCAACGAACCATGAAAGTGGAAGTTGAGTGCAGAAACAAAGGTGGATCTTTTATTACGATTAAGGTACGAGCGTGAGGTCGAGAGGTCAAATGCCACGCCCGTCATGAATCACCGCCACGAATTGACCTCCTCAAAATACGGAGCGATACTTGGTCATCCGATTTTGCGTCATACCACGCACAAGTCCCTCTTAGACACAATTATCGACCGCGGTAGTTGGAAAATTCAAAAATGCAGATGACCTCACCGCCCTCCTCACCAATTAATATGTCTACATCCATTACGTGGAGCAGACACAACAAACACTCAATAAGTATCGCGTTGCTCTTGTGCAATTTGTCAAATTCAACAAATTTCGTCTGAGGAATGCAATATAATTGAAATTGCTGCAATCCCTCATGGCGCTCGGAATTTTTCAGCACCAGATTAAATCGTCAATGTAATATTTTCGTGGCAGCCGACATCGCAACGCCAACAATGGTCAGATGGATCGCCCTCGGTAAAATATGAGAATTGCAAAAATGTTTAATAATTGCGGTTGCAGCGCTCACTGCATAGAGAAAGGGGGGGGCGAGAGCGAAATATTCGTCGGGCTGCTGGAAAGCGCTTTTATTTTTATTTGCGTGTTGGTAACACTGCTCGTGGCCTGTTCAAATATTCAACGGTTTGTTCATACAGTTACGGGACGTATAAATAATGTAATCGTTTCAATCAACCAATTAATGCCATTGCTGTGAATTGTGCATATGAATAATTCAAGTATTTATTTATTAATTTGACTACGATGGATGGATGGCATAACAGAATATCAAAAACGCCAACATATAAAGATGCAAGGTTTTCAATTACATTCCTTTAAATCCTTCCCATTGGCTAATATTAATATTATTTCAGTTGGCTGCGGAGGTAATGGGGGTCTTCCTCTTACATTTTTTTTTTTGGTCGGCACCCTCATGTCTGAGGATCGTGATCCTTTTCGTTCCGATTTTGTCTCTTCAGGATTCTCTGCATTCTGCATCCTGCATCGCAGCTACTACGGTGTTACTTCCTCTTACATACCCCCTGGCCAATTCATAGTTATTATATTATTAACCCTTTCGATGCGGCGGGTCTAAACACGATTCTGCATCCGAGTGCGGTGCCGTTTTGGACCAAATTATTTTTTTGGCGAGGTAAATATGTATTCACCGTTTACCGCTACATTAGACCATTTTCCTATAAGATATTTATGCAAACATGTTGATTAGGATATGTTATTCCATCTCAACTAAAAAAATTCGATTCGATTTATTTTCGTAATAATAAATCGAACAAAATATCAATTGCTCAAACAGAGATTAAGTGAGAAAAAATGGGAATGCGAATTAAAATAAAAAATGTGAAATGTAATTTTCTTATACCATAACATCCGTACACGTGTATGTGGAACATAATGTACGTGGAACACCCTTAACAACCCCTGAGCCAAGATACGTCACCGATACTACGGCGGAGATTTGAATGAGACACCACGTGCGATTTGAATCGTTACTATTCATATTTACATATTACATGGTTCCTATAAGTTTCTTTTGATATGTTGTACATTTATTGATAGCTGTGTTTATTAGCTGATTTTTAAAACAAACTCCATCACTTAACTCGACCTAGTTTAAATGTAACGACAAGTTAAAGTTTTAAAGAATCTCGCGCATGTACGACATGCGGCCGCACCCTGGACACGATTTGTATGCGCATGTACGTCATGCGCCCCGCACTGAAAGGGTTAATATATCATATTTTGATGCTTTAAGATAAGATTTAATAAAATATTAGACATGGTTTATTCTTTTACTGTATTTTCAATATAATCTGCAAAGAATTAGAATGGAAATAATGTCTGTAGCATGCAAATCAGTTGTGCTAACAATCTCTCATAGTAATGAGTATGTGTTTGAATCAGTTTAACAGCAACAGGGGTTTCTCGTGCGACCCTTCAAAGATTTTATATTTTGCCTTTTAAAAATTTCTAGTCTCATTCTACTCTAGTCCTATGCCGCATCCTCATTATACCCAAGTATAGTATTTTTCTACATATATCATTCGCTGTTTTTTTAACTGATCTGTCACGGAGGCTCGAAACCAACGGCGTCAGACGATGGGGTATATTTAGTATGAAATAAATGTATGAAAATAAACCCTAAGCAATTCGAGTCAAGATATTGATGAATTCTTCGACAATACCTTGAGATTTGTTTTAAAGATGGATTATTCTAAGAATAAAAATAGTTATTTATGAGATGCTTCAACGCGACTTATCCGTAAAGCGGCGTAAGAGACGCTTCTGTATCGTCGCACGTGGTTTCACTCGCACTTACACAACGCGATGTTTTTTCATACTCGCATCCGGTACGGAGCGAAAATAAACATCGCTCACATGACAACTGCAGCGAATAATGTTTATTGATTATTTATTTTATTTATATATTTTTTTATACAAATACAAAAAAATGGGACATGTAGGATTTATATTAAAAGAGTTATTCGAGATAAATCAAAAACTTAGGGTCCAAAATAGACCCCATCGGCACGGCTAGGTTAATAGTATTTATATTAAGATATTCCGGTCCGCCGGGTTCTGCGCCGAGTTTTGCCTGGCGATTTCGCGAAAAAAATAGCCAAAGTTAAGTACTTCAGTTAAATCGATGTAACTCTGATACCATTTAAGTTACGTCAATATTTTTTTTGTTGTGTTCAGAAAGGTTATCTCTATGTAAAAAAATAATAGTTTAAAACTTCTCAAAGTGTGGTCTGCGTATCAATGAAATATAAATGATTTTGATTTTAAATGAGCGCCAACGAGGATTCGAAAACGCGTCCCCCGTACTTCTACGTTAGCCTGCGAGGACGCGTATTCGAGTCCCCCGGACCGCAATGTGTTAATGGGTGCTTTATTTCTGTATTTTTTATACTAGGTTAATTTTGTATTTTTTAAATCAATCTTTGGCTCTTAGCGCTGTTAGAAAACTATGCAAAATATTACAAAAAATAATTTTACTACAAAAACAAAATTATTTTAGGTTAAATTTGTTATTATTTTATGCAATTTTAGAATATCTTATATGATATATTTACAATACAATCCAAAATCATAAATAATTTAATTCTATATTAAAAATATGATAGGACATGTAGTTTTTTATAATATTAAGAACAAAAATACGAATATTTTAAATTGAATATCATTGAATTTTGTGGTGTTAGAAGCGAGATAATTTTAAATTTATTTTATTAATAAAATACGATTTCGATTTATAGAACCTTAAAAAATTATTATAGATTACACTTTTTTGACAAATTAAAAAATTGTAACCAGTATAATTATATTTTATTTGGCATGTTTTCTTATATATTTCAAAATAAAATGAAATTTTTGAATTTATAATAAATATGGATTTGTAATAAAAACGTAATACTTTTTTTAAAGCATAAAATACCGCGAAAATAGAATCATGGAACATATTACTATTTTTAATTAGATAATTGAGTATTTTTGTAAAAACTTGTGTAGGGTGTTTATGCTTGAATTATTATTATTATGCTGTGCCCATGAGGTTTTTTGGGGACCCCAATTTTTTTTTAATATAAATCCTACACGGCACAGACTTTTTGGATTCGTCTAAAAAATAATCATTTTCCGTAATTATTGTCTGCAATTGCGGAAAAAAATAAAAACAATAATATTTGCTGTTGTTACCACGCGCGCGATGTTTTTTTCGCTCGCATCCGGTACGAAGTGCCGAGTGCGAGTGATACGTGCTGTCAGAGCTCAATCTGCGGCGAGACATCGTCATATTAATTGATTAAAAAATCTAAAATATCGATAAAATTATGAAGTGTATAAATTTGTATCAATTTCTAATTATCTTGTTAAAAAAGAAAAATTACTAGATTATGTTACAGAAAAGAAACTTATCGTTCTAGGACAATATGGTGTTGCAACTTCATTAAAAATTAATTTTATTATGCATGAATAATATTAATTCTATATAACAAAACATCAATCAAATATTTGTATAATTTGAGATAAATTAGAAAAATATATAACGCGCATGGGAATATGATCAATTATGCCATTTAAACCAACCAACCGGAATTAGGGATTTTATTAAATAGCGATAAAAAACTGCATTAGTATGTATTAAAATATTTGTTAACAATAGTGGTTGTAAAATTTTAATGAATATATTAGCTTAATATGGCATATTATACAATAGGAAATTAAATTCTCATGCCATTTATTCTACATAGGTTAGTCCGATAATAATCTACACGTTCTCATACAAATATTAATACATCGAAAGGCCATACAATATATTTACACATATTGGCACTCAATCACAATAAAAATCAATGCAAAAACTATTCCAAATCGGCTTTTGTCCCGTTCGACTTTCGCCATAGTCGCATTTCTACGCACTCGACTTATTATTCCTCGAATATTAGCCACCGTTTTCTACTATTTTTTTCATATTCTTAAACGCGGAATTCTTACTCATGATGAAATATTTTTCATAGGCTCTTTTCGCAGGAATTTTTCCGAAATAGTATGCGATGTACACTGGCGGCATGCGAAATGTGTTATGACAACCCCTTGATTCGGTCGCGTATTTCGATCAAATTCTCTTACGCTCGGAAACGTGATGAAAAGTAATAAATTCAATATTATCATATATGCGAAAGATTTTTCGCCAATTTGCATGATCGAATAATATTATAATAAAATATAAATACGTAAATCGCGTCGCTTTTATGCCACACCGAACCGCAACAGACAAACAACGAGATAATTTAATTACATGATTAATAATATATGTTTTTTTTTTATTTATTTCAGGTAAATATCAGCACAGTGTATAACGTAATATAATTATCCAGCGTCGGTATGTACCATTTTCATATTTTATTTAAATCGCAATCTGATGTCGTGTGGGTTTTATTCTATTTTTTGGTCCTAACACCGTCGATGCCGCTCGCCATTATAAATATCATGGCAACACTTAATTAATTTATCGCTTAACGCGATGATAGCATAATGCGAAACGCTTCTAAAATGATATCATCACATCGAATGAGCGTTTCTTAATTATCATACGCTAAGTGAGGCCTCGTGTCCTCGGTCCTACGTGCCTCATTTTGAAATCTTAAGAGTACATAATATAACCATAACCCGAAGACTGTTTAATCTTAAACAAATAAACATCATCTGAATTATATTGCCATTAATAAGTCAGTATTGATCTAAATTTTATTTGATGACTATGATATCTTGCACAGGAGTCAAAAAGCCATTTAAAATGTTATTAATTTTTGAGAAAAAAATATACTTTAATTTAAACGGTCACAAACAAATCATCAGTCTGTAGTATTGTCATGGTAAAACAAGAGGATCAGACATTTTGAACAAGTGAAATTATGCCTAGAAAATCTGTGCGTATTGACGGACATCAGTGTGTGCACTGACGGACATCAGTGTGTACACTGACGTGTCGCTTTTTATTTAGTTAGCACAACGTAAATAAAATCATAGTAATATACAAATGTAGACTATTAATGACAAATATACTACATGTATTATTTCTAGACACAGAAAAATTGCATTACTTTATAATATAATCTCTAATTCCATTAGATGTAGAAATTCCATAACGTTTCGGTATAATGAGATGTGGCCGATGATTGCATCCTGAGGTATAGCAAGACCAAATCATAACTGTTCCCTTCAGGGGCGCTTTGGTAATATGGCTGAATTGTGCGGAGCACACCAGACGTGTATGAGGCAATAATTGAAGTTATGCACACAGGCGCCGAGTACTTTCGGCACGCTACTTATTCCGCTACATTTTTTGGACCTAATTTTATTCATAATTTTATACTCCTCTAAATAATTAGCGAACCTGAATCAAAATATCTAGAAAAAAATGATATCGCTATTATAATCTCAAATATTTGTTAGTATATCTAATCCAGACTTATAATTTCTCATAATTAAAACGGTAATATTTTTCATTGCGATATAGAACAACGATATATCGTTGTTTGGCAGTCGAAAGATTGAAATTTTTGGATTGATAATATAGAATAAAATCCATATCCACAGATTGACACATATACACATTAATTCAAATGTTGAAGAGGATCGCATTTGAAAACTACCCTTTTCAATTGCCATGTCCCCTTTATGAGACATTCACAGTGTTTCTTCATCTCGACCTGTGTTGAGCTACGCGTTTATCTTTTCTCTAAGGATTTTCGATGGTTTCATAGGCTACATTCTAACGCTTCTCTAGGAAAATGGTTCTCCATTTATTTGTTGTACAATTTTTCATGGCACGGCTCTAGTAATTCTTAACCGTTTAGACGCCACGGCGTGCAGGCACGCGAAATCGTCTAACCACCAGCGCCACGGCAGACGCTACTACGAATTTATTTATGAATAAATATAATATTTTTAAATGAAAATTAATGCAGAGACATCTTTTGAAGGCAATGTGATTGTTAGAATGACGATATGTTCAGCCGTTTCAGTTTATTTGAAGTTTATACAGCGTACGGTAAAAATCCATATAATTGACTTGGCGATTAAAGGGTTAATTTGCATTCGTCCTTCCCAGAATTCAAAGATTTACCCAGACGATTAAAAAAAATAGATCAAACAACAATCCTTGAAGTGAAGAAGTTTTTCCATCTTGGGGATGACAAGTAGCAGCTTTGATTATCCTAATCTTTGACTTTAAATTCAAAGCTCACACTCAAGATGTACCAAGCTGATGAGAGACTGTAATCGTCCTTTGTTCAGGGCATAAGAATCGAAGAATCTGATCCTGGAGTCATATCAGAATCACAAATTTATCATCGCCGTTGTGATTTTAATCGTCTGATATCTCTCGGCTTTCTGCGATAATCAGCGAATTAATAGAGATATTTTTATTAAGTTGCGCGGCGTTCGCGAATCCCCTGTGCTTCGCATACCTGTTCGTATACGTGCTCGCATAGAATAAAAATGGCAAAGGCATCCCCCGGGGGCGCCTTAATTAAGGGGGCGGGCACATATTAACAAATAGGGTTACCAATTAAAATTACACGCAACGCCACAAACCAAACAACCCCCGAGCTTCATTTTCGCTACACTCTTACGTACCCGGATCATAAATTGTTTTTTGCCTGTGCGCACACACACCTGAACTCTTTGACGTTATTAATTTGCGGCCGTGCAAATTATTATTATTATTATTTGTATTAATCGGCCGGATAATTCATGCACGGGGCTGACTCTTCAACCTATCAACCTCCCTCATTCTCGGCGTAATCCTGCACTATTAATCATCCTAGACGTTTTGACGAATCTAAGACCCATGTCTTATGCCTCATTGTTTGGCGAGGCCGTGCGGCTCAGTGCCGGAGTCCGTCCGTGACGAGGGCGCGTTCGTGTGAATTAAAAATGAACGCGTTCGCGAACACCTCGCAGTTGGCCGGAAAGGCTGTTCGTATTTAAGCGGCGCAATTTCGGCGACATTACAGTTGGTTCTGTCGCAGGCTGATTTAGACTAATTTTTACCGGCCCATTAGGGTAACAAAGAAGTCGCATTCCGATCGGGAACCATTAAATAAACATTAAGGAACGGTCGCTTTTTTTGTTCTCGAAACGTTTACGTGCATGCTAATGTGCACGAGGGGGGGAGAGGGCGACGAAAAAAGTATCGTCACGTTCCGTATCCGCTGCGCCGACCGTTCAATTAATGGGCGGGAAAAACGTAAACAGGAAACTGCAATGCAGCAGGATTTGAATTATTGTCTGAGATTTTTGGCGAAAATTTGCAAAATAATATTCATACGCATTTTTTTATTGAGCTATCGACGGTATTCGACAAATTTCGATTTATTATAGCATATTTAGCAGTGTTTGTCAATCTTTATTATTTTCGTAATATATGAACTTGCTTATATTTGACGTATATTCACTTAGCTTGTCCATTGGCTTTATATCAGATTCACTAAAACTTGACTTTATCTAATACAATTATGAGTTGATTGTATAAATTACTCTTGGATCTCTGCCTCAGGCTGGAGAATTGTTAGTAACTTATTATCTATTGTATTCAATGCGGGTCTTTGCCATTTGGAGGGCACTACGCCATCTTCCCCGATCTTCATTCGTTTCCTCCCAAGTTTTGGTTACTTCCAAGCCCCGTCATTTTTATTTTTCTAAATATATTCATAATACGCATTTTTTTTAAATAACGACTTAGAAATTAGCTATATTTTCAAAGTACAGCCTAATCAACTATTTTTCATTTAATTTTCTGATGGATGACTTATTTTACAGAACCGCGAACTACAGTTGTACTTGACTTATATTTTTGCGTTAGCCATTTTTTTGTTTTGTTGCTGTCCTCTTCTAACAAATGCCGTCTTGCTCAAACCTTGGCGAATAATATTCACAACAGTACGGGTAGTAAATAACTCTCCAACTATTCATTTTAACCTGGCCGTGCCGATGGGGTATAATTGGGACCCCCAAGATTGTATCGAATAACTCTTTTAATATAAATTCTACATGTCCTATTTTTTTGTATTTGTATAAAAAAGTTTATAAATAAAATAAATATTTAATAAACTATATTCACTGCAGTTGCAACGCGAGCGATGTTTATTTTCGCTCCGTACCGAATGCGAGTGTGAAAAAACATCGCGTTGTGCAAGTGCGAGTGAAATCACGTGCGACGATACAGAAGCGTCCCTTACGCGGCTT